>CABFWO010007071.1:0-28449 GCA_902155825.1 Timema genevievae
CCCCTCCCCTTAATGCCCCAAATCCAGTCAGGACTCGAGCACAGCGTCTTTAACAGTCAGAAGGTGGGGTGCAATCCATCTGCAGGGTGTGAGTTTACGTGGGTTTTTTTAAACTAGTGATTTTATAAATAAATTAAAACCAATAAATCTGTAATTTATTTAATAGTGAGTAATTTATCGGTAGGAAGCCCAACTATATCCTATCTAGGAAAAGTTACTATCCATTCGTCAAACCATATGATCTACAGGAGTTGAGTTGTTACTTTTGACAGCCAAAACATTCACAACAAACCATTTGTTTTCAATTCTCTTTTAACCGTTTTTACATTAATGAAACACTAACTTATGAATATTACCATTTGGATGTGTTTTTTTGTGTAGTTCACTGAAAAAAATTCTTTTCAAACGAGCGCTTCTAAAATGCTGCGTTCTTTTCATAAATTAAGTCTGCAAATCAGCTTAAGAGAGGGTGGTTGACGTCATACAAACTGTCTTTGGTCGTGTTCATGCACGGTTTACAAAATAAAAACGTTTTATTTTGATACTAATATTTTGCATAGCTCTTTCTATAATTTATAAAATAAAACTTTTTTTTTGTGCCAGTTATAGGCCTAGCAAAATACAAGTGTGAATATAATATTGTCTAATTTATTATCTAATCTAATTAATATAATATATATTGTTCCCATAACCGCAAAACAAAAATCATAATAGTTTTGATATATTTTGTTATTTCTATAAGTTACGAAAACGCCAATTGGACATTATTCCTTACGGAAGTATTATTAGACTCGTTTTATTAAACCTTTTATTATTAATATAGTATTAATAAACAAATAATTATTTCTAAATAAGTTTACGTTAGTCACTAGCCCTCCTACCGTAGCCTATACCTAAAGTGACCATTTTCTCATTACTCAAATACGGGACACTTTCTTGTTAAAGATTTACTACTCGACCTACTACATTAATTATTATGGTTATTAATTTATTACTATTACCGCTTGTTAATTAATCGAGATCTTGAGGCAGACTGACTGTTACATAAAACGCAGCAAGCAATGATTAGATAAGAATTTGCGAAATCCCAACGCCCAACATCCAAACTCAAGGTTGTCCATGTAAAATGATAACAGAAAACATATCAATGTTATGTTTTATTAAACTCATAAAGAGAAATATTGTAAAATACAGAAGTTTCAATGATTCACACCATGTCATTTCTAAACTAGGGGACATTTATGGGACACATAGCAAAATACGGAACATATACGCGTTTTTTTCGGGCCTGTAAAATAAATGGGACGAGACTTTAAAATACGGAACGGATGGTCGGTCACCTTAGGTATACCTGACGCCCAAATTAAATTTAAATTCGCATATTAAGCCACCTGTGTCACAAGTTATTTTTAGAATAAGAGAAAGGCCTATTTAATTAGCACTTTATGAATCGAATGATATCAGAACACGATTTGCAAACCAATTTAAATCTGGAAAAAGTACAGCATTGTTTCCGAGACGATTCTTTACTGCGAAAGGGAATTCCATTTTCTCCAATGATGTGATCCACAAGGCCGTAGCCAGCCAATAATTTCAGGGGTGGGGGGTTTGGTAGGCCCATCCCCCAATTGACGGAGGCTAGAAAAAATTCTAAATAAAAAACTGTTCTAGAAGTTATCTGAAGTGTTTTATGGCAACACTACCCCCAATTATCGGAGGCTAGGACAAATTCTAATTATTAAACCGATCTAGAAGCTCTCTTAAGTGCTTTTTTATGGTACCATAACTCCCTAAATGCCGGAGGCTATAGGAAAAATCTCTATATCTAAACAACTCTAGAAGCTCTTTAAATTATTTTTATGATAATATGACCCCCTAACTGCCGGAGGCTAGGAAAATTCTATATATTTAAACAACTCTAGAAGCTCTTTAAAGTGTTTTTTTTATCGTAACATGATGCCCTAACTGCTGGAGGCTAGAAAAAATCTACATATTTAAACACCTCTAGATGCTCTTTAAATTTTTTTTTTATAGTAGCATAGCTGTTGAAGTTAAGGAAAAATTATAAATATTAAACACCTCTAGAAGCTATCTGAAATTATTTTTTATGACAACATTGCACCATAACTGCCGAAGGCTAGAAAAAATTCTAAATAATAAACACCTCTGGAAGCTCTCTGAAGTGCTTTTTATGGTAACACAGCCCCCTAATTTGTACTTGTACCTTAATTTTGATATTGTNCCTTGGTGATCCATGCCGAGAATTGAAACCGGGGCCTGTTATGTTTGAGCAGCAACCCGCCTTGCATGGCCCGGAGTAATTGGTAAACAGCTTTCACTGCCAAGAATAGTTAGGACCTTTGTCCGACACTTAGAGACAGACAGACTGTACAGACAAAACAAACTAGGCGGGGAGAGCACACAGGAAGTTGTTTTTTGACCTGCAAGAGGAGATGACAGCTCTAATTCATGTCCATGTCAGTTCTATTACATACACCAAGTGCCGGTACAGTCCGGACAGAAAGTGTCCACATGACCGATGTTAAAACGACGTAGAGGAACATTCAAAAGACGAGTGTTGACAAGAATGTACACAAGTTTGATCAGATGTTCACATATGAGTTTTATTCATCTTTCACCGCGTCTTTCTACCCGTACAGGCTAGCAGCATTCAATTATAATAATAGAGTAGGAGAGTAGACTCGAATAGTTCCCGCTATTGCGTGGAGGTAGGGAGGGAAATCAAAACACCCGATCAGGATTCGAACCTTTACCTATATGTCTCAGGGAGATCATAATAAACGAGTTTGACGTTTTAGTTCTACACGTGGGCATCTTTGGTGTGAAAATAGTTAGTAGCACATTAACTGCCAGCTAATTTCACATTTATTAGGTTGGTGTATGACTGAGAGTGAGGGCTCGTGGGGGTTGAAGGCACTCCCCCCCCCTCCCCCGGAAATTTAAATAAAATTATTAAAAATTATGAAAACATAAAAAAAATTATAAAATTATCTTGAAATAATATATTTTCTTATAGTAACAAATTAAGTTACAAATTTAAAAAAATACAATAGTAATTAATTTCAGTTTCACTTTCTTGACCGGACTAAACGTCGTGAATAAGATGTAATATACTCATGAATTCCTTCACACATCTCGATAACAATGTCAGAATTTCGTATATATATACGAAATTTTGACAGTTATATAAGAAATTTTGACAGTTATCGAGGTGTGAAGGAATTTATGAGTATATTACATCTTATTCACGACGCTTAGTTTGGTCAAGAAAGTGAAACTGAAATTAATTGCTATTGTATTTTTTTAATTAATAACTTAATGTCGATAACAATGTCCAAATTTCGTATAAATATACTACAGTTGACCCATGCTTGCATTCACTAATAATTAATATACTTTTTAAAACTTTGAATATATAATTTATTAATTTTTATAAAAATGTACCTATGTAATATTCTATTTCCTATCAAAAGTCATAAAAAGTATATAAATTATTAGTGAATGCAAGAATTAGTCTACTTCAATATATTTTTGTACAAAATTTTGATTAATTTTTCTCTCAGTGCAGGTCAGATTCGTCCGCCCCCCTCACCCCCTTACCCACGCTGTTTGAGATGACTGTCGTCGTCGAGTAATATTGGATGACCCCCCCTCCCTCCCCGAAAAAATTCGGGATATATGCCTGGACTATATGGTATCTAATGAACCTTATACTTTCGATCAAGGGCGCCCATTTGAGCCTTTCAAATGAAGGGAGGATTAGAGTCCCATCTGCCGGGGATGTGGCACTTCCCCCTCCCCCCGAGAGAAAATTTTAGAAATTTAACCTCGCGGAAGAGAATTTTCGAGTGTATAAACATAATTCTAAGTTTATTATATGAATTTCAAGGGCCAATTATTGCAAAAGTATTTTCTGGAAAGTTAACAAAAAATAAAATTTAGCTTTAGCTGAACTCATTTAAAAGAAACATATTTTTTACAAGTTTATTGAACAGAACAAAATGAAAAGAAAGCTGTTGAAGAAGGAATGGGAGTAAATCTATGTTTTATAATAGTTATCTCTGTTTTAACTAGAATATCGATGATTCCAAGTTGTTGATAGTCAATTGCTGACAAGTCCCAAACACACAATTTGATTTTCTAGCAAAAAAGTTAATATTTCCAAGAGATAAGGGGGGCCGAAGCCCCCCTTATTGCCCATGCTTTCGATCTTTTGTTAGGATAGGTGTACCGTGTATACAATATAGTTTGGCGGCGGCTACTACACCATGCAGGCTTTTTTTGTACTTGTTACTGTTGTGAATCAAAATATAATGCATGTTTACATAACTTTAACCGTCAGATTCCTAGCACTTAACGAGACACTTCACTCAGGAATATTGAACAAACTATCCACAATACAAAAATGTTTCTTCGCGGAATTGATTAAAAAATTATTTCATATATTCCTGTACATATTTGAACTCGCAAGTCTAAATTTCAAGAAAACAATGTTTACTAAGATATTATGTCCGTTTTAAACGTTAAGTTAGCTCTTGTGGGTTTTCTAAGAGAATGTAAATTATAGAGGAATATAAACTGGAGATCTTTACTTGAATTTATTTATTGTATTCAGTGGTAAAATGAGGGCGTTAGGGTGACTTTTTAGTTTTTATAGGACCTAGTAATGAAGGACTTTAACTCCAACTTTGTTTATTCAATGAATGTGAATAGATATTGAGTTGAACTTTTCAGTTAAAAAACAATTAGTACTTTGTTTTTATCGATTATAATCAGCCTGATGTTTGTTTCTCAGAGTGCAATCATTTCAAATCGAACCATTTCTGTCCTCCGACGTTTTGATCGCTACGCCCTCGTGTCTACCACTCGCCGAAGGCCGACGCCAACTTAATCTGTGGTCTGGCAGTCAGTGTTTGGTGTTTGAGTCTTCAACTTAGCAGCTGTGGCAAAGCAGTTGAATACAACCCCAAGAGAACAAAAATAAATACGTGAGATCCAGCTTCCTGTCTAGAGCCCCTTTCCCTCGTCATAGTGAGCTATTTAAATACTAAACCAAATAACAATCAGCAATCAGACCTCCAGATGTATAAAACACAATCAGACTTCCAAATATCTCTCTAGCAATCGGAAGATATAGGCCTATATAACACAATCAAACTTCCAATTATCTCTCAAGTAACCAGAAGATATATAACACACAATCAAGCTTCCAAATATCTCTCTAGCATTCAGAAGATATATAGCAGACAATCAGACTTCCATTTTTACACAATCTGTTAGGTGATTTTTTTTTACATAAAAATTAGTTATTTTATCCATTGTTCACTCCATACTAATTAATGTATTTCAAAATAAAATAAAATAATTTTTACTATTTATATATGGATGGAAGTCTATAGATTTTTTTTCAGCAATCGGGTTGCATACTTATGTACTAATTACGCTAATGGGTTAGGATGAGTAAGGATGAATTAAGAGGAAGTGTACCTGTATTTAATTTGTGTGGAGTGGGAAACCATCTAGGAAAACCACCCTCGGTACAGCCGACTGGGATCAAACCACGGATCTACCCATCATAAACAGTCTAGACCAGTTTAATCCAACGTTTTTCATCTCAAGGGCCAAATCTGACTATCAGAATCGTGGGCCAAAGATATATTTTGTGATCCCATCAACTTGAAAAATACTAAAAATAAGTAATAAATTTATCTGATATTTATTTGAGGTATTTAGCTTGCACTTTCTAAACTGACTTATTATATCACACGAGAATTTTCTATGAGCGAGAACAAAAGGGCTTACCAATTCTGCCGAAAAAACGCTATTTTCACATGCCTTCCAGGGTTATTTTGCATGTCACAATCCCCTCCGAAGGAGGTTGTGCTAGTTTTTCACACTCAAGAAAAATCCCTTAACCCCGGCTGAACTTGAACCCATGAACATCAGATCTTACAGTGTGAGCAGTGTGTCCTAAAACCACCGAGGTCAAAACTTAATAACCAATTAGTTTAATCATTTATATACAAATTGTATATTTTGTTGGTAGAATCTTTCAAATTTTACTAAAAAAAGTTTAGGTTTAGTCCCCCAAAAACATATTAAGAAATATTCACACATAGGCCCTAATTTCCCAAAACAACTTGGCGTTATAAATATGTATTTATAGATATTTTTACTAACCAAATAGATGCATAGTAAAATGTAATCATGACCTTTTTAAAATAATATTTTAATTTTTATTCTTTTCACATCTTTAACTTTAATTTTCCTCCACGATAATATGAGGGCCAGATTTTCAGTGAGTGCGGGCCACATTTGGACCACACTTGTCTAGACTATTGCGAGTAGGGCCTTCATACGGCCACCAAAGAGGGTTTTATAGAAATTAAATTTTTAAAACATGTGTTACATTCAACAACAACGTTAAAATAATCATTTCAGTAATCCTACTGAAATAAATAAAAGAATAATCAAGTTAAAGCTTTAAAATTCTTATTTTATTTATTTAAGGGTTGCCTACTTTTAGCAGAGCGATTTATAACCTGCTCTGCCTAGCTTGAGGACATGGCATGAGAAGAAGAGTCATAAGGGGGCAGTCAAGTATTACATAAGCACCTTGGGTGGGGAAGGGAGGTTCGATGTTTGCTTATTTTGGCTGACAAGGGGGAAGGAGGGTCAGAATGCTAAGAGATCCACCCCAAATGGTGAGTTTAAGGACCTTGGTCATCAGATTAAAAGTGGTTTAGAGCTTTTTTTTTACAACTAGACCTATAATAATTTCATGTATTGACTAATTTTTTTTATAATTTATATTAAATGAAAATTAAAATAATTTATAAACCGCATAGAAAATAATGGTTATTTCATATAAAAATATTTAAAAAAATCATTTACAAATATAGCTTAAAAGTGAGACTAGGGGAGGGTGTTTACTTATTTTTGCTTTCATAAGGGGGCCAGGGGTCCAAAATGGCAAAAAGGTGCTTATGTAATACTTGAACCGCCCCTAATAAAATGAATCTGCATCCACAGAGGATGTAAAAAAAAACACTCCATTGTAATACGTCATTATTATTATTATTATTAGCACCGCGTCTTACTACCCGTTCGGGTTATACGCACTTACGCTAATGTGTAATGGTAGGGTGATTGTGAGATGAAATGGAGGACCTACAGTTTAACGTGGAATCCGAACCACGGTAGAGGCCTGGCATTCCACACATTCACAAGTTGTGATTAATACACATCTTGTCAGAGGTGAAGGAAGAGTTTGGCAATCAGATAAATCTGTGCCGGGACAGAGGATTGAACCCCGGACCCTCAGCACAAAAGTCTGACACTACGTCAGTATAGTTTGAACAATGACCAAATTCAACTTGTCTGTTTATGGAATCGGTAGATTTAAATTCTTGACTTTGTAATGGTAAATTGAGTATGCTGTTATTGTCAAGAAAATTCTAGTTAGCTATCCAGCTATTGGGTTGAAGGCCTACCTGACATGCATCCAATGAGAAGTGGTGTAAAAAATCACAAGTTTTTACAAATGATTATCTTCACTAATTTCTTCTATACATTTTTGTTTTCAAAGCCCAAATTTGCTTAGTAACAGAAGTTTTATTTAAATGACTTAATTTAGTTTTTAAAGAACATTATTTTTGTAATGAGGAGAAATCAGGTTTTAATTTCATTAAAATTGAAATTTAAAGCCTACCTAAACATTATAGTCCATCCACAGAAATAAAAAAATTGCCCCATGAGTAAAAATACTGGTAAGATATATATCAAGTTTTACTAATAGGAATTAGGCTATCTAGAAAGATTTAGGCATGGTCTTGTCAAATTCATGTACTACTTATAGCCCCAAGAATAAATTTTAGGGGACACCGAACCCCAGCCGTCATAGGTAAAGAAAATTTATGAATACCAGTATTGAATACCTCTAAAAGCCACTATGAATTTGTGCAATGTTAAAAGAGCATACCCCGGTAGGTTTAAATAACGTTACAAGTTATTTAAATCTTATTTATATTGAAGTTTTAAAATCAAATAAAAACATTCAAATGTAATTATTTATACACTGTATTTTGGTTCAATAATAAAAGTTGAACTTGTATTATAATATTTACAAATCAATATTTATTTAAAAAATTGACATTTTAATTAAACTTGCTAGCTGTAAAATGGCACAGAAAATAAAATATTATGTAGGCAATGAAATATTAATCTTATTAGTACCTTATTTTATTTATTTGAAAATTATCAGTGGCTCCATACTGCGATCAAAACTGTCATTAAGGTCTTGGTACAATAACTGACCACTCAACTCTTGTGGCTGTACCAGTTTGAACCACGGTCAGGTCGAAGTTTGTGGCGCACTATCAAGGAATACTGAACACACTATAAGTGCAGTCCCAGGTGTTCACTTTGTGTGTGTTAGGAGCCTTAAAAACAATTTTTAACCAACAGAATGAAGGCTATAGTTTTTTTTTGGTCGTGGCTGGTCTCACCAATCATTCAGGTTATACTCATGTTAACTAATCACAATGAAGTGTAAGGGATACAGAAGGTTTAATTTAGCCTAAGTGTGTTCACATTTGTGTGAAGGGAGAGTGGAAAGACATTTATTAAAAACTAGCTTCAGTACACCCAAGTAGGATTCGAACCATGATCTTCCCATATCAACAGTCTGGTTTAGTGAGAGAGGTGATCATTTACCCACCTAAGAGGGGTGGTATTCGTTAGAGAGATTTTGTTGTAACTTAATTACCTTGATATTGTTTAAAGAGAAGACCCTAAACTTGTAGGAATATGTTTTTTTAAACCAAGTTTTGGAGGAAGTTGACCCCTCAAATCCCCTTGGTTATGGACTTTGCTTTTACCAATAAATGGTTAACATTTATAAATAATAGGCCTAGTAACAATGTAAGGCTATAAATATAAATGCTACCTTTTTTTAATTTTTCAAATAAAAATACTGTAAATTATGATATTAAGGAATTTGGGGTTTTAGAGGGGTCAATCCCTCCCCCATACAAGGTATTGTTAAGGCCTATGCAGATTCAGAGACAGATCCAGAAGGGGGCGTGCCCACCTCTAGGTTTTTAGTTATAATCAACAATAATAATTAAAAATTAAACCAATTAAATCTATATCATAGTCATTACTTGTTATGCGGTCATGTAATATCTCACTAGCCAATTCCTTTGTGTGTCAATCGCTGTCAATAAATGATTTAAAATTTTTAACGTAAAGTTAAATCAGAAAAAATTAGCAACAATCAAAACAAGACTATACGTGTATTCTTCAAAATTTCTGATTACTTTCTAAGTTACTCTCAAATTTTGAATGATTTTTCTTCCCAAGTTTCCCAAGGGGCAGCCTTCCCTGCCCCAGTTTTGTAGGAGCACCTGCGGGGCACTCTCCCCTTCCAAAAATTCTGGCCACGACCCTTCCCAATGAAAATTCTGGACCCGGCCCTGTGCATATAAGACTTTGTTGTGGTTGTAAATAGGGCGATTCTAAATACAAAATATAGACTAATCAATCTATATAATTTAAATTAATTGATAATTGTACAAACACTGTATGACAAGGGCCGTGTCTGAATAGTTTATCCACTACACACTTGTGCACACTTTAATAAAACAAGTTTCTAGCATCCTTAAGTTCATAGGATGCATACAACTATTTGGACAGCACAGTACACTTGGAGCTACCTAGTGGCCACTAATGAAAGTGATGTTTCCATGGCATAGAGAGATTGATTTTGGAAGTCTTTTGTTTATTTTGCTATATGCACATTTTTTGGAGTCTTTAGTGATAGCAATATATGTCAATGGTTATTTTCTCATTATTAATTTTACTATAGCATTTAAATATTATTCTTAACTATTCTTACACTACTATTTATAATTTTACAAAACTTCTTTTTTGAACTAAAAATATACTTCCTTTAAAATGAGATTTTTATGCTACATCAAAAATATTTAACCTATGATAAATATAAATTAATAAATTATAAAGCAAATCTCTTTTTATATAAGAGTTTACGTTTATTTATTTATTAAATTTAAAACATTATTTTAACTTAAGTGCGCAATAAGGGCCCTTTAGTAAAGTGTGCTGTAAGAGGTGCATCAGCACACTTTAAGAAAATTCAGGACATCAAAAACTACTTCCGCCCTTTAAGTCTATGCCATTGCAATTTTAAAGCCAATAAAGTGCACAAGTGTGTAGTTTGCAGACTATTCGAACATGGCCAGGGTTCCTGATGTAAAGAGATTTAATCTATAAATTTTCACAAAAAGTCACAAATCTTAGAATTGTAAAGTGCTTTACTGTATTACAAACTCTCATAAGATTTTGAAAATTTTTTGCCTGGGTATTATAAGTTTACTAGCTCAACTTCTATAGGTTTGGCCTTTAATAAAATCCATTAAAATTATACTTTGGTACAGATTTGTTACGGTCCACAGGTACCAGAATTCATTTAGATTTTTTTTAGTAATTCCACCTGTGCATAACAAATAAACCAGGGGCTAGTATTGCCTAAGGCACCTATGCTCTCTGCCCCTGAGCTATCCGAAGTTCATCCGATGCTTCGGGTCATTCATCACTCGTAGTTTAAGGAACTAGTAAGTAGCCAACGGTCCTAGGTTCGATTCCTGTGTACAGGTGTCATTTTTCAATTTTAAAAATGTATTGAGACGCAGCTAAAGCCTAACCGTAACTAACAAATCTTACCGTAATAATTTAATCAATCATTATATGCACTTTTGTACAAATGTAATTTTACATTTGACAGCATAAAGCCCCCCTACCCCCTCAGTTGAATGTGGGTATGTTATCTGGTAGTTTGTGATCTTAATTGATCACAAATATGTAGCTGCTGATTTCCACAAATCCATCACAGACTCTGTCTTAGATTGACCCTGGGCACAGGATGACTCCTGGATAGCTCAGTGGTTATAGCATTAGCGTACTAAGCTAAGGTCCAGGGTTTGATTCTCATGCCAGTGTGTCATTTTTAAGTTTAACGAATTTAACTACTAAGTAGCCGACAATTTCACAAGTCCATTACAGATGCCTTAAACCGAGTGCTGAATTACCCTGAACATGGAAAACATTCTCAGTTGCAGGGCAATGGTCTGTAAAGCCCAAGGTTCTGGGTTCAGTTTCCAAAAGTTTTTTTTTAATATTAAAACGAATTAGTATATAGTATGATATAAAATAACAAATTGTATTTATAGTATTTTGATTAAGATGATGTAGGCCTAGCATGTCTAAAATTTATTAATAGACCTACTTCTGTAAAATATGTTTGACAACACATTCCCCTAATAATGAACGCTTACATAATGGTTTCTGTCTATTTTGGATTGTCGCTTTATTTCCGTGTTATAGGTACCATTGGGTGAACTTACACCTACATCAAATATATATTACAACATACCCCTCTTCATGTTTGGACACAGTCTCAGTATAGTATTACACTATGAAAACCTTTCTTGTTCGTTAAAAAAGTGTTAGCTTCATCGGTTATTGTGTACAGTATTGAATATAACAATTCTTGCAAAAATCCAATTAAGGCCTGTGTGGCTAGTCAAGGTTCACCAATACAACACTGTGTGCACACAAATGTTGACATTTTGATCTGGGCCTAAATTAGGCCTACATTTAATGTATCACTTTGCTTAGCTAATTTAAGCTATTGTAAGGACTAAAGTTAGGCAAGTTTAAGAAACTGGTTTTAAAGGCTATGGTGGGTAGGTTAATTAGATAAAAACATTTAAGCTATTTGGCTACATTTAAGCAGGCGTTAGGTTATACATAATATACTAAAAATAAACTCAATAATTTAAAATTGTATGCTCTTTTAGAAACATTGAAGGGAAAAAGATAAGAAACAATGATTTGTTTAACATCATGACTGTGTGTCCAAACATGATGGGCTCAAAATGGTTTTAAATAACACAACTGTCAACAAGTAACAAAACGAACTTCTCAGAGATTTATAAACAAAAACTAGCTACACATGTTATTATGTACAAACAAAAAGTTACAGTCTTAAGTTGCCAAAGTTGCGGAGGTGGTGGGCTGAGTTAAGAGTGTTTCCAAACTACCTCTTTTTGTTCTTGCATTGTTTGACCAGTTTCCTCCTCTTGAGTATCATCTCGTAGAGGGCCTCCATACCTTCATGAAGACCGTCCCCGGTGATGGCGCATGCTGGCTGGACATGCCACATATGAGTCGGGGACCCCCCGGGACCCCCACTGCCACTACCCAACTCGTGGAGACCCAAGAGCTTCTCCAACTCTCTGGGCTCCCTTGCGCCGGGCAAGTCCTGCTTGTTGGCCAACACGAGGATGGGCACCCCCGAGTTATCGGGAGACTTGGCCGTTCGAACTAACTCCATCTTAGCCTCTTCCATCCTTTCAACGTCCACACTGTCCAAAACAAACACTATCCCGTCCGTGCAGCGGGTGTAACTTTTCCACAAGGGCCGCAGCTTCTCCTGACCACCGACATCCCACACTAAAAAGTTTATACCTTTCGCTTTCCCGATGGTCCCTTTGACCTTCTCGCAGTTAAACCCTATCGTGGGCACAGTGTTGAGGTACTGGTCAAACTTGAGGCGGTAAAGGGCCGTCGTTTTGCCCGCACTGTCCAAGCCTAGCATAACGACATGAAGCGTCCCTTGGGTGGATGGGAGGGCGTCCAAAAGGGACGAGTTCTTTCCCATATTGGCTCCCATGCCGTCACTTTTTCACGACATGTTACAACTTTTCAAGATAGATAAAAAAAACAAAAGTGGGCTGAGAATCAACGAAACCGAATCGCGGACATTTGTTACTTAATAAAGGCCTCGTACGGTCATGTGGAAACCACATGGAGCCTAGCCATGGCTAAATGTATTTTGAAGCAGTGAATTTTAATTCATTCTCCGAGGTTAAATGATGGCAATAATTTTTATTTCGAGTTTTGAGGATCGAACGAAAAATGTGCCAACAGTATCTAAAGTTGCTGCACTTCAGTTGGTTCCTTGTTTACATTCTCATTTAAAGGGGAAGCACAATTACAACATTAATACGGAAAAATGCTGGTAATAATATCGAACCACCACAAATAATTTATGTGTTCTTTTACGATAGCCTCTATCTCTGTTGACCCACTTAAAGAGTACCCAAACAAATGAACCGTTACTGCTTCAGCACACGGGCTAGGTGCCGAGCTTCAAATACAGGTTTGCCTGCCTGGTTCACAGGTTGTACTACACTTGATTTGTTCACCTGCTATGAAATAGCACAATACTTTTGACGTATTGTAAAGACACAGACAATTAGAATTACACGTTCAATGCTTGAAACACATACTTTTCACACAAATATAATAGTGAGCAGTGGATTTCCGAAAAATTACTGCACTGGCAAAGCGCCAACAGATCATAAACAAATATTAACTAATGTGTTTTAAATTAGTTTTTATATTAATAGAATTCGAATTGCACATGCGCTTCCTGCGAGGCACTAAAATCAATCACATCTCCCGCAAAATAGCTATATAGCCTGTCTGATCCACTTTGCGTGTAATTTTATGTGATAAGGATTTTTCATACATTTACTGTACGGTAGGTACTCCTAACTTAAGAGACTTCATCGTGGTACACAGTTTAAGATTATATGATGCTTGACACAAGAGTATTAAAAATTTAATGGCAGGCTTAATTGCAACACAACTTCACGTGTGTTCAACGGGAAGAGGGTGGTTACCCAAATAAACAACCCATCCATAAAAACAATTTAAATAATTTATGTTAACACAGCCACAAATTCATTAAATAATGCATCACGCCGTATTCACTGTAAACTTTCGCGTCAACACAAACTGGAGTTTGAAAAACTTTCCGCAGAGGGAATTATACAATCACTTTACAATCCATAATAACCTATGGTCACATCTTGATAGACACAGATGTGAGTTCATTGAAAATGTTCGATTGTGTAACATCCACAAATCGAGACACTTTCAGTCGTCATGGTAACATTTCCATAACAGCAAAATTTACAAACTTCCAACAGTCTTGCTAGCTCGACCGTTACAGACTGAATTGATGCGAATGTCTCTTCTCAAATGCGCTGCTGACCGCATCTGGATAGTTCTAGGAATTCCCGCGTGGAGCAGCAAGCGCTGTGAAAGATAAAAGTAACCAAAGCTCGTTTATATATAAAAAGAAAAATAAGTCTGGGACGCGGACGCCATACTCTACGGTGATAACTTCATTGGCAGGTACTTGTCATAACATACAATTTTATATTAATTATATTGTTGATGATAAGGTTATATCTTCTATTTTATTCCCTTCTCCTTATTTAATATACTTTTCTTCTATGACGACGACATGTTTCGGTGATTTTTCACCATCTTCAAGTCTGAGGAAAACCAATGTTATTTCAAATTAATGTGTAAAAATATGCTATAAAATTATGAATTTAAATATAAAACATTATAAATGGAAATAGTTAAGAGAAACTATAATGTGATATACGAAATATTAAATAGATAATCATTTAAATTAACAAGATTATAAATACCTTATTTGTAATAAAGATGATTGATATTATTTCATATTATTGGAAAGTTTGTGAAATTTTACGGTTTTATATTAAATAATTTTTAGTGAAATTATCAACAATATGTATAAACTTACCAATATGAAGAAATAAAATTAAACAAGTGATAAACTGGATAGTGCGGATATAATATGACACAGAGTGTTATTTCTATGATGAGTAAATATAAATAGATATATTATTGTGATATTGTGTATGTATGGGGTGGGGGGGAAGGGAGGGGAAGAAAGTGAATTTACCAACTCTAGGCGTCCTGAAATCTAAAAAAAATCCCAGGTGACAAGGCCAACTTTGAGAACACCGGGAGCTCCGAGGGTCTAGAATACGCCCAGTTAACAGTTAATAGGAAGCACTACCCTGGGAAAATTGTAAAATTTGTAGCGATAATAGGGCTTTGAATTGGGGCTTTGGGCAACTGCATTTTTAAAGTTATGTATAAAGGATATATTTTTCAAGCTACAAGTTTTCTTGTTTTTGACATTCCCCATCATTGTGTGTAGAAAAACTAAAAGTTTCTGCTCGTAAAAACTCCAGGATTTATAAAGTGAACCACTGAAAACATTAGCTAACCTTCTAAAGGCTGCTATTGTCTAGTAGGCTAGTATTAATAGCTTTAAAACTAGTAGGCGGTGACAACGAATCGATACTACTAGCCAACTTGATTAAATGAGCTTTCTATACAATCATCTAGAGAATATATCTCCTTTCAATGTTTGATGAGCTATGAAGTTGGGAACATTTGAATATTAGGGATCGACAGTTTGAAAATTTAAAACTTGTTTGTACAAGTCTGTGGTAAAGAGCGTTCATAATCCAAAATACTGTGGTACTAAGTAATTCTAAAATTTCCCAAATCAAGATCTCAACTCCTCCCAACAAAATTCCCAGCTTTCAAGCTTTTCCTTGATATTGGAGTAAAACAGGGAAAATTGTAAGCACCTTCCTCTCCCAACCTCTCCACCGCAATGCCCCTGGCAGTCACAAGTTCTTATCCATCTGATGCGGGGCTGATACATAAACGTATTAAAATAGGTGAAACCACTGAGTTGAAGCTATAAGATAGTTACAATACAATAATAAGGCTATATCTTCTTGGTTATTGTTTTTTATTCCATTCTTCTTATTTTATATATGCTTTAGTCTTCTATAACAACGACATATTTCGGTGATGTTACACAATCCACTGATCTTATAAAGTAATAAAGATGATTTATTTTAATCTATACTATCGGAAAGTATGTATGTATGTGTTTGTACGTATGTATGTATTTGTGTATGTATGTGTTTATGTATGTGTGTATGTATGTATGTCTGTATGTATGTGTGTATGTATGTATGTATGTATGTATGTATGTATGTATGTATGTATGTATGTATGTATGTATGTATGTATGTAACGTATGTATGTATGTATGTATGTATGTATGTATGTATGTATGTATGTATGTATGTATGACGTATGTAGTTCACAGGCTCTCAAGCCACACTCCCCGGCTTTCACGCTGCACTTCACAGGCTCTTGCACCTCACCCCCAGTTACGGTGCCACAACCTCTAATCAACCAAAGACGAAGAATCATCATCAAGATTTCAAGAAGAAGGACCAGGCTCCAGTGTGAACACCCAAAATGCTTCACCCGTGGATAACAACTCATCCAATGTGACAAGTGCAACGACTGGATCCACTTCTTGTGTATTGGGTAGGGATACACTGAAGAGGACAACAATAGACTATAGTCTGTGCACGACCTGCCTAGAAACAAACATGCAAAAACAAGAAGAACTAAAGGAGCTAAGAAAGAAATTGGAGCAGGCCTTACAGCTCTTAGAAGGGAACAACCTCCTCAGACAGTATAGCATACATACCTTCTCTGGAAAAGACCATATGAGGAACCCTACAAGCTTCCTGCAGAAGTGTGAAGTCACTTTCAAGAACCAAGGGACTCCTAGGGAACTATGGCTATCCATAATGAAGAAAAAACTCATCCATGATGCGGAAAACTGGTGTAAATTATACTAGAACCATTCCAACACATGAGACGAGATATGCACCAGAATCAAGGAAATATTCAATTCACAACACCTAAGAGTGAAACTACAGGCCAAACTGTATGGAGAATCTCAAACCAAAAACGATCCAGTTGACCAGTTTATCCTGAAAAAGGTCCAGCTATACAAATATTCTCCCCTGACACCCATGTGGAACAGATAATTCCTTTTATAAAAGAAATCCTGCATCTTACCCTGATACCTTTTCTTGCCTCCTTCGCCCTACCCCAACTTTTTTAGATCAACTCGTAGAGAAAGTCTAGGTCATCCAGCGAGACTGTGTCCCAGCTCCCCATCAAAAGACTTCAAATTCTAAAAACCAAGCATTCCAGGGGGACACGCGTCCCAGTCCGCAATGCCATTTTTGTTCGGAACGAAACAGCATCAAGACTGCCCAGTGCTAGCCAAGAGAAGATACAGAAGAGACAGAGAAGAACAGACGACCAAGAACTTAAAGGAAAACTAACAGAGGGGATGAAAACAGGGCCAAACTCACCCCTAAAGAAAGAGGCCTTCTTAGAAATGCACCCTCGAACGGGGTTGCTACGGATCCAAATAGATACAAATTTTGGCTCCTTCACCACTGTCATCGACGCTTGTGCCTCCACCAGTTTCATAAAAACCTCCATCCTAGATTCGCAAACTAAGCAACAGATACACCTTAACCCTATGAAGATACAACTGGCCAAGAAGCATACTGAGCTATACGTCACAGGGAGTTGCACCATCAGCATCAACGTAGGTATATTACATGATGAAATAAGGTGCCGTAGCAGAAGCACTCTCATAAGACCTACTTCTTGGTCATGACTGGCTAGTAGAGAACAAGGCAGTTCTAGATTATCACAGGTTATTCTTATTCTTTGGAAAGCTAATAGAGAACAGACCCACTGGGTGGTACAAGACCGGCCTCCAAGCATTCCTTTCTACGCATAGGAAGTCAAACACGGTTTTGAAAAAGAACTACACACTAGCCTTATTCAGATCTTCGAAAAACACCACAAAGCCTTCGACAACCATAACCCAAATAACGTGACCAACTGTACTCTCCACACCTTCAAGGTCAACACTCAATGCCCAGTAAGTGGACCTCACTATAAGTACTCCCCACAGAAAATACAAATCATTCAGCAACAAGTCAAAGAAATGATTAAAAATGGGGCAATAGAACACAACACGTCCAACTACCACAGTGATTGTCGAAAAATCAGAGAAGAAACCCAGATTATGTGTGGACTATCGATTACTGAACGCTATAGCCGAAGAATAATAATGCCCCCGAATATACATTCCCCAAATCTTATAGGAAATAAGTACAGCAAAGTGTTTAGCACTCTCGACCTTAAGGCTGGATACTGGCAAATCCCGATGGAGCCAACCTCCACACACCTGACATCATTTCCCACTTCTGAAGGACAGATCTACCAGTTCCAAGTCATGCCTTTCAGGTTCAAGGGAGCTCCCGGGACCTTCCAGAGCACGATAAGCAAAGAAGTGCTTGCCGGATACCAAGGAAAATTGTGTTTTGCCTAATTGAATGACATTGTTTCTTCAACAACTACAAGGAGCACTTGGAACAACTGAACAGAATCCTCGAGATACTCAAGGTATACAAACTCACAGCATCCTTGGACAAGTGTGAATTCAGGAAAGATTCCTCAAGATATCTTGGGCATCCTCAAAGGGAAATCACCCACACTTTGGACAGATAACTACCTTTCAAGATTTTCTTCGTTCAAAGAACAAAAAAAACTTACAAAAGTTCTTTGGAACATGTAACTGGATGAGGGAATTGATCCTTAACCTCTCAGAAATCATCGAACCACTAACTTCCCGAACAGGGAACAAGCAAAGATGGAAATGGGAACAAATATAGGAAGAAGCGTTCAGACAAATCAAGAAGGCGTTCCAGTATATACATCCTCTCCAACACCCCGACCCTAATCTGCCCTTTATAATTCAGACAGACACTAAGGGACAAGGAATAGGAGCATTACTATTCCAAGAAAAGGAGGGAGAAATAAGGGTGATCTCCTACGCAATCGCAAAGCTCTCATCCATGGAGAAGGGATATCATTGTAACGAGTGAGAATGCCTTGCCATCGTTTGGGCCATAGGGTAATATCATGTCTACCTAGATCAAACCTTCACGCTTAGGACAGTTGCAAAATGTTTGACCTGACTAAATTCGATGAAAGATGAAAAATCCAAGTTGACAGGATGGTAAATATTATTGTAAGAGTATTCATTCACTATAGAGCATCGACCCAGGAGGTAGAACGAATTCCCTAACCTTATCACGGTCACCAGGAAAAGAACCCACGGACGTGGAGTCAGTAGAGAGAGAGAGAGTAACCCTCCTCCACATCCCCATACCCGAAACCCTCTCGAAAAAAACACAGCAGGAACAGCAAGGAAATAAAGGTATCCAGAACGCCATGCAAGACCTACAATAGATACCAGGCATACTGCCTGGACAGAGGTCCTGATGAGAGAACCGGCACTGCCAGTGGTACAAGAAGCTACAAGGGGAACATCTGCTGTACTGAGACAACTCAAAGGATCCCTGGAGAATCGTTGTCCTAGAAGGGACGAAGTAAAAGATAACACATCATTTCCACAACCATCTATACTTTGGCTACCCGGGGGGAAAGAACACCTTAAAAGCAATAAAAAGATGATAAGCCTAAACAGGATAGGAAGGACAGTCTGGGTATATGTGAGGGACTGTCACGCCTCTGACACTGTGAATACAGCTGGAAGAACCCAGAACCCACCATTCCAGGTTCAGAAACCCACTGAACAATGATAAAAAATAGCCATCGACTTTATGGGACCATACCCACGAACGACCAAGTGGAAGAGGTTTCTCTTATTCACAACAGACTTGTTCTCAAGATGGACGGGAGCTTTCCCGCTAGCAAACTCCCACACGATTCAAGTGAATAGGGTGATGGAACACGAAGTCATCTCCAGATGGGGATATCCAGCAACCATTCTTACCGATAATGGCCCACAGTTTAGATCTAAGGCGTGTAAAAGACTGTGCCGATCCTGTAAAGCTATCCAGTGGACAACGGCTAGCTACCATCCACGAGAGAACCCCACCAAGCAGAGGAACCAAGTATTGAAGACCGGCTTCCGTACCCACCTTTTAAACCAAGAACATAAATACTGAGACCAAGCACTGCCCAAGATCCAGAGCACCTGTATTAGATACAGGACATCGATCACCCCGAGTCCGAGAAAATAAAGGTGCAATGAGACCAGCTCCAAGTCCTCTACTAAGGAAGAGGTCAACGCACCATATATGACTATCTCCAACCCACAGCACGAAGCCAAGGCAGGACCATCCCTGCGCCCATGGTCGGTCATTCCACCGGGAGGGATTGTTTCGTGTCATCTGTTGGTGACCAACCAAGGACACCCTTCCCGAGTGAGCCACCAAACACAGATCCCCGAGTGAGCCACCGAACACAGATTCCGAGACCCAGCGCTAGATAGTGTTGCCACGAGATTGGACTAAACTAATTAACATATTCGTGTTTATTTTAAGAGTGTTTTGAGAAAGATCTTCACATATAATTTTCTGTATAGTTTAGGTAATGTATTGTCTCCTCTGTGTCAACAAGTAATTTAAGATATAATCAGTGTATGTGTTTACTGTTTATTTTATCAAATTTGTGTACTTCACTAGGATCTTGTAGAGAGTCACTTACATAAATGTAAAATGAACAAATTGGTTAAAGAGAAGGAATAGGAAAATCGATAGGAGACCCAAAGTCATAGTTATTATTAAAGCAAATTAGGAATACTTTACAAGTTTAAGCCTTTTTCCGACCTCTGAAGTAGCACTCTTGGCCAGATGCTTTAGCTCCCGACTTCCGAGGTGTCGCCCTTGGTCGGCTGCCTCTCACACTCCATCACAAGACTCTCCATGGCTTACTCCAAGGGGAGAGGAAGGAGCGGAATAAAGATGAACAAGAAATCTACGGACGCTGGAGACATGACATCATCACACACCCTCTCTCCCCTTCCACCCATTACCTCTACCTGTCCACTCCTTCAGTAAACCTGACCCTCCCCCCATGCCTCCAGTTACCCTCAGACCCAAGACAATTCCCCTCCACCGCCATCCAGTGGGGAAGATCTAGTCTGGGACTTTGTGGAGATCCTCAAGCAGGACTCCTCGGAGGATGAGGACACGCAGCCTCCCTCAAAAATCCCCGTCATCAGTGACTTAGCTCATCCCGTCCCTGGACCCTCAACCACAGCTACTTAACAACCTCATCAACTTCCCCACACGTCGCCACAACCATCACATCTCATACCAACCCCACCAATAGTATACTCACCCGCTTCGGTGGCTACTCCCGCAGTAGGATAGTCTGCCGATAATGAGATTGAGGTTTGAATATAGGTTGGGTGTAGCCTACTGAGGGTGGTTTTGCAAAATTGTTTTCAACTCTTCCTTCACGCAATGCGGGTACACTTCATATATACATAACCTTAATAATCCCTAAAACCATTAGCGTAATTAGTACATAAGCGTGTAAGACGCGGTGCTAAAAAAAGTATATTCACCATCACTCCAACAAATATCATTTACCCCCCAAACTATTCTTTTCCCTCTCTCTTTAACAAGAGTGGTCCATCTATACCCCCCGCCCCGTCCCAAGGTTAGATAACACCCTGAAACAGAAAAAGTTGTTTTCGCGATGCCGTCTGTTTGTCTATCTATCCGTCAGTCTGTATTTCGGCCTAGAGCCTGTCAGGCTAAAACTTGGTAGCTAAGGTTTTGATAGGGTTTCCCTGAGGAATTTTGTAACTAAATAACTAACTCCAAAATTAAGGGTATCTTCTGAAGGGAAAAAAATAATCGATTTTCTCAACATTCGCTCTAGCGATTATAATTAAATTTTGTATCTAGGCATTGTTTAACACTACAAACAAAATGGAAATTCTCGTTTTCTCATGAAAATGACTTTTAAGGCATCTTAGAGAAGCAGAAATTTTTTATTTTGATTATTTCTCCTCAACTATTTGAGATATGAAATATCTTATTATTGTATAGTTGTAGTACTTTTAAAATTTAAAATATTTTAATCGGGAATAAATCTAAGATATAAAATCAATAATTTCTGAGCTATAAGCAAAGGTCTATATTTTTCTATGGAGCACTTTGAAAACAGAAATTGATTGTTATGCTCTTTGAAGAATGGTTTTCTTCTTTTATCGATGTGTCTGTAATAGTGTATATTATTTCATTTATTTCTGCAACAATTTATATTATTTTGTTTCATAAATCTTACGAGATTTAGTAGTTAATGTTTCTATTTCAAGATGAGAGAGAAATGGTGTGCGGTGCACACTAACATTTATTTTAAATAAGGCAATTATAAATGATGTTTTATTATATTTTTGTGAAAGACTTTCTATGTGAATAAAATATATATATATATAGGGGCCTAGCCCTACTGTATATATATATGTGTGTGCATGTGTAATTTCAGTATTCTATTTAAGCTTTGGGAATATTTTTATAGAAGGAAAATTTTTCAAAGAAAGTAAGGTATTCACAAAATTAACACATTTGATTGGGAAGATTTTTCAAGTGCTGTAATATAAATTTAATAATAACTTTTTTTTAAAATTCATCATATCCTTATAAACACCTTATCGACCCAGGAAGCAAATTTTTAATAAATCTGAAACTATATAAGCTTTTAACATATTTTATTTAAAATTATCAGCAATATGTAAAAAACACACATAATGCTAACAATCTTGTCTCTATAAATAATGTAAATGAGCCATCGATATCAAACATGTTTAGTAAATATGTTTATCCGTATCGGTGGCTGCGTGGTCTAGAGCGCTACTCTCGCAATGGACTAGACTGCTGATGACGGGGAGAGCGAGATTCGAATCTCGGTCGGGTGTACTGAGTTTTTTCCTAAATGGTTTTCCACTCTCCCTCCACTCAAATGCGGGTACACGTCCTATAAATATAACCTTCCTCAGCCCTAACCCACCAGTGTAAGTACATATGCGTATAAACCGAACGGGTAGTAAGACGTGGTCCAATAAAAAATAAAGTCAAATCTAAAGCTATACTTAAATAGTAATGGGGAAAGTGAATTTCCTAGTTTCAACCCAAAAGTGTCTGATAATATTGACCGTACACTGCCACGCGAATCAGTCAAACATACCTTAATTAACTTGACAAAGTAGTCCAAACTTAATTAAAATGTCATATAATTTATTTATTTCAACTGAATTGTTGGCCTTTTTATTGCTAGAAACTGGACGGTTTACAGGTAGATAAACGTATTAACACATATGAACCATTTTATTTAAAAGGAATATACTAGTCACAATAACACATAAAACATGGCTACTCATAATATGTAGGTTTGTTGAAGTCTTGTTTACTTTCCATGGCAACTCTCCTTGGCAACAAAACTACATATCACTACCGTGGTCCATGGACTGACATTATACATTTAGAGAATTTACTTCAACATTTAAATCTATGTATAATCGTTGAACCATCATGTTGTATTCCCACCTTTTTTTTTCCTAATATTTGCCAAATAGTAAAATCTAATCCGTTGTTGATCTATTTCGTTAAAATCCACAATTATGGTCCCAAATTATTTCCTCTGTATAATATGGCGTCAATCCCATTAAAAATATGTTGGATAAAATTGAATATCATGTTGGTAGTAGTGAGATAGATCTACAGCCACACATTTCTACAGCTAATAAGTAGTTGCAAGTGTTTTTACCATTCGAAAGATAAGACATTAGTATTCACATTGTCGGTCATTTGATGTGTACTCTATCCATCACAGTAGTGTTATTCAAATCAATTATGTGAAAAATGACAACCTGATCATGGAAATCGAACCTGGGACCTTTGCCTATGCTTTATCACTGAGTCGTCTTGGTCGATCTTTCATTGTTGTTGGTGTATTGAGTCTAAATGTGCACTGTGTTTGTAGATAGCTCTGAATATCTGATGCTTTAGCCAGTTACCACATATTATAGATTATATACAACAACAACTAGTGAAAGACGGAGCCGGATACAATACGAACCAAGATGACTCAGTGATAGAGCACTAGCGTGCGAAGCCAGAGGTCTTGCGTTCGATCCCCATATCCAGATTTTCATTTTTTCTCTTAAGGCCCTTGGACCTGTCGAGTGCAAGTCAAAAACCTATTTTTGTGGGATGGTGGGCGGGAGGGTGAAAGACGTGGCATGGCTTCACAACCGACCATGGTATCCTTCCGCACCAACAAGAACAGATAGATCGCGGAAACCGTAGATGGTACTGGCTACCGGACTGGTCTTTCGGAAAAATCATAGGTTTTGAAATATTCGTTTTCTCGAGAACGAGTGAAATTTTTATGTTAGTATTTTCAACACCCCCTCTAAGATAATGTATCATTGTTTAATAATTGTCACATTTTTTTAGTTTTGTTATGAAGGCGGCAGTTTTCTATTGTAAAATGTCAATTTTATCGATATTTGATCACTGTTAAAATCATAGAGGAGGTGTGTACATTAAAAGTATAACTTAATCAACATGCTTCTATTCTTGAACAAACCGTTTCCGAAAAGAAAATTGTAAAACAATAGAAATTCATGAAGATAACCGTTTGTTCCCATGGCTCTGCATTTCCACGCCAACTAAAAAGGGCCAATCGCCTTAAGTAAATTGTATTCAACCATCAGGACTGATCCTGTTGCTAAACACCACGTGTCAGTTTGTGATACACATGAATTTAAATAAAAAGTAGTGCCGTTGTTTTCAAGGTGATAATGGTATATTTTAAATAGTTTACGATGTTTTCCTTCCATTTTCTCTCGGATATGAAGCAGTACTAAATTCTATAAAAATTAAGGTACAAGTAGGGCCTGTGTTTTATATTTTATAAACCCCTTAATGATGACACAATAATCATGGGCTGGGCCAGCCCCATATGGGGTCGAGAATTGTGGTATTAACAATAACTCATACACTTGAGGCATATTAAATGTGTTTAGGTCGAGCTATTATAATAGTATAGGCTCAAATTTTTCAATTAGTACACTCTCTACAAACTATGGACGAGGGGGTTGGCTTAAGATGAAATTGAACTTTATTATCTTTGAGAGAGTTTGTAAAAACAGCATTAACAGATCACATATGGACTCAGCTCGCATTTGAACCATGACTTCCTTATAAATGGCAACCAAATGTCATGAGTGTCTATAGCCCTATACATTGATTAAAATACAATTAAGAAAGGTAATACCTCTTGTATCTTCTAGTGGTAGATTTGTTTCTGGTTTTGAAGTCATCGCTCTATATTTGATCATCTATGGTTTCTTATTTCTGCTATCCCATAAAATAAACTCATCATTGTAATATCACGTATGTTTCTAAATAGATAGTACCCGTGCACTGCAACTTAGATTGTGTCCAACATACAGCATACGAACTACGATTAAAAACATCATGGCAGGACGTCATTATCATCTTGCGCTTGGCTGCCATCATGACACGTACCTTGGTGATACGTTCATCAAGTCACGTTCCCTTCCCGGTCTCCTTGTTTACAAACAAGGTTTCTACTGGAAATATACACACCCAGATAGCTCGTTTTGAAAAACTATAATTATCATGTAACTTTGAAGATCCAGAGTTAAAATTTGTGTCTCAGGTATAATTTTATTAATATAGGCCTAATAAAGTTTTATATCTCTGTTTCTACAGTTTGTAAGGTTTAACACTTAGGTCCGATACTATGAAGAAAGAGCAACTGGATGCACCAACTTATAAGAAAAAATATCTCACTAAGGCGATTGGCCCTTTTCATTTGGCGTAGAAATGCAGAGCCATGGGAACAAACGGTTATCTTCAAGAATTTTTATTGTTTTGCAATTTTTCTCTTCGGAAACTATTTGTTCAAAAATAGAACATGTTGATTAAGTTATACTTTTTATATACACACTTGTTCTATAATTTTAATAGTGATCAAATATAGATATAATTGACATTTTTCAATAAAAAAACTGCCGGATCCATAACAAAAAAAAAAAAAAAAAAAACACAAAAAAAAAAATTATCTTCCAANCAACACCTAATAAACATCGATGCGTTACCTAGAAGGGGTGTTGAAAATATTAACATACACATTTCACTCGTTCTCGAGAAAACTGATATTTCCAAAAGTATGATTTTTCCGCAAGACTTGTCTGGTAGCTAGCGCCATCTACGTTTTCCGTGAGTCATTTGTTCTTGTTGGCACAGCTGAATAACACGTGACTCGACGTTTGAATACGTAAAAATAGATCTAGTAACTTTTCTATCTGTCAGATATATCCATTCGTAAGAAAATTGGGGTATACAGAAGCGGTGTGCAGTCACGGAGAGTCATAATGCATAAAGAAATGAATGGTGTATGCGCTTAGACACCAAGAATGGTATCATTAGTAAGAGCATTTTCGCGCCGAGCCAAAATACAGGATTTGGATCATGTTTCCAAGAACTATATTTTCAACATATATATATTTGAACTATGTTTAAAAAACACCACAATCTGAACTAAATATTAATTTCAAGGAGATATTAGTCCATTCACATTAACTCCCATGAATCTTAGCATTGATGTTTACAATACCTTCGGCAGCTATAGTATGAATTTCGTGGGACGAAGCTTTTAAAGAATACCAACCTTTTTTTGTTGTTAACATTGATACCACTCTACTACATTATTAGTATTACTTTAGAGGTTGGTTTATATCTATCAAAAGTTACAGTTGCAGATAATACAAATTTAGGTATAAATACATACAAATTGTTTTAGTAGCCTATATGCTAACTTTCAAAAAAGTTTCTTATAAAAATCAGACAGTACAATTTGATGTCAAAGAACTTACATAGTAATATACTGTACATAAAAAACTATTGTACGTCATAAATCATAGGCTAGTTCTTAGAAGGCGTGAAAGCGTCATTTCATCATCGAACTTTGTCACAAGTGCAGAAAGTCGGGTGCATACATATTGCGCATGCGCACCGAGATTTATCTACCTAGATTCTAGAATAATAAATATGGTGATGTTTTCAAACCTTCAGTAGGATAACGGCTACCGATGGTCAGCCATTTCTCTCGGCAGATAAAAGTCGCAGCTAAAATTAAGACTGGGCTTAGTCTATATTAATGCATAACGTATGACAAATGGAAAATAGTTCATATTACATCATGCGCTTAGTGTTGAAACACATGACTTTCAATTATAGCGCTCACAACCGAATCATAGTAAATTGCGCACAATAAATAATAAATATTTAATGTAACTTTAACTTTTTACGCATTGTGATCATAAACAATCCTTGGATTCTAGACGTCATCAGCCAATGAGAATGCCAGTATAATTACACAGCAGAGAAAAAATTGCTTCTGTTCGTGTTTTAAATGTCTTGTAGTAGCCATACTTGTACGTTATTAACAAATTTCCTTTGTTTGAGCGTCAATAATTACGAATGTAAGAGATAATATGATTGGAAATAAAAGGAAAGATTACATTTTTTTACTTTGTAACTGGGAAGTAGGTCTACCATAATATTCATGGTGGTAAAAAGTAAAAACATAACCAATGAAATAATCAAATCATATTTAACAACACAGACACTACTTTAACTATGGTAATTTAATTAATGTTGTTTGACCTTTCAAATCAGTATCTTTAGTGGCCTTATCTACTAGGGCAAAGAGGTTAGGCCAATACTAGGAATAAAAAATAATCGATTTGAGTCAGACATTAATTATTACGTTTCATTGGGAAAGTTTGTATTTTTGTGATTGCTTGTGCACTGTAAGATATACACTATTCATCATGGTTGGAATCTCTATAGGAGCAAGTGGAAACAGTGTTAGCCTCCCTGGCATTAGCGCTACTGACGAAGAAATACGATGTTGTTTTCTTTAATTTTTGATATTTAAAATCTCAATTCCTTTGCATTCGCAATTTTTTCTCTAAGTTGCTTTAAAACCGTGAAAATTGAAATTTAAAACATGCCACTATTACTTTTATGAGTATTGAGTTTGTTTTATTTAATATTAAGTTTGAGAGCTTTTAAAACGTGTATTTATAAATTTGTCCATAGCATATGTTACAATCACCAATAGAGAACGCTAAAAGTATAAGTTAGGTTAAGATTTGGTTGACAAATTTGTATTTATCATTGAACGTATTGTGCGTTTTTGGGATGTTCTTAACTCAAATAAGTCGTAATAATAGCATGGACCAATCATTTGTAATAATTCTTTTGAATAACTATTAAAATATTTAATAGACTTGTTAGTTAATGTGAATTTATTACCTACTCAAGCCATATAAATAATAGCATTTGAAACAAAATGTTTAGTGGCTAACCTACGTTAACCTACATTTACTTTACAAAGAAGTGTATATATAGACTATATATACTCATACTTCTGTTTCTCTCTCTTGCTATTGAGTATTAGTTTCAGAGATCTAAAATTAGAGCCACTGTAAGTAGTGTACATGGGACCTCAGCCCACTCATATAGAGCTAGTATTGCGATGTTACGCGTTGTTATTGTAACTTGTATCCTGTTGTGACGTCACCTGTTGTTATTGCAAACTTGAACATGTACGTGCTTGTCTGACATCCTCGTAGCCGGTATCCTGTTGTGACGTCACCTGTTGTTGTTATTGCAACCTGTATCC
>CABFWO010007072.1:15881-28440 GCA_902155825.1 Timema genevievae
CTGGATAGCTCAGTGGTTAGAGCATTGGCGTACTAAGCCAAAGGTCCCGGGTTCGATTCCCGTGTCCAGGTGTCATTTTTCAATTTTCAGAATGATATCTAACTGAACCAACTACCATTAATATAGCTTCGGCTATTTACACTTAATAAACTTAACACATTAGCCTGATTAGTGCATATTCGTTTAGTCGGAACAGGTAGTAAAATGCTGTGTTAAAAAAAGTAGATAGTCTTCTCAGGTGTTCTCTCTTCGTCTACTTCCTGCCCCCGCGTTGACAAAGAGGCTGTGACGTAATCAATTGTGGTAAGAGATGGACCAGTCTCTTGTAGTTAGTGTGTCCTGGCCGAGATCAAAGGTCGGCCTTGTAATTAATTACCGGGGAGGTTTCTCTCGGCTTGGACTTAGTTTCATGATTAACTTTGTATTCTTTTGATTACGAGATTAGATTACGATCCGGTTGGATTAACACTTCTGGAGCATATATATGTCAGATGGGTATTTTGTATATACACACACACACACACACACATAATACCCGTCTGACTTATACACGTTTTAAATATGAAAATAGCCCTCTAAGGTGATCGCATGGTCTAACACAGTTTTCAGCAAACTTTTTAATTTCATGGCACACTTAACAAGCCTTTAAAAAAAAAAATTGCTGCAGACTGTTTTGTTTTGGGTTTGCGCCGCGACAGCAGAAAATGTAGGTTATTTCGTACCCAGTCCAGGATTAGGAAAGTATAGATTAGTTTTTCCATTAAATTTTGGTCTGTGTAGCTTGCTTACTGGTTCGCGGTATGAAGTTGTTTATTTCAATTGTTTCCCGCTCTTATCTCCATGCAAATATGAGTGCACTTTCTCTTAATTATAATTTACATCATCCCTTTATTTTAATTTGGCAAATGGAAATTTCTGAACTCCTTACACGTTACCTTTTTTATATCATTTTATAATTTTATAAAATTAATTTCAAAACGGTCTAAATTAAAAAAACTGTTAATATAATTTTCAGATTATGGGTAAAAACCTTTAATTATTTCAAAATTCTAAGAGATGTACAGTGTACACGTTATTCTTTTAACTTATTTTACAATATATTTCTTAATGAGCTATTTAATGGTGTTTTTATCGTCCATCACTTAGAGAGAGTGTCCATATATTTAATTAGATATTGAATTAGGTTCATTTTAACTAATACTCAAAAACTATCTGATAAATACTAGCAAAACAAATTATTATAATAAAACTTGTGCGTAAGTTGGCACAAGCATAAAATTATTCCTAGCTGTCGGCGATGTTTTAATTTCAAACGTATGCGCATAACAGATACAAGCTACAAATTGATGCGTGATTTTAATGATTTATTTTTATCTTTATTTTGGAAAATTAAAAGTTGTTGGAAGTTGTTTTTATAATTTTTATAAACTTAAATTTAAATTCTGAAAGGACGTTTATTTTTGTAGTTAATATTAACGTCTTTGCCGATGATGGTTCGTGAAAAGTGATAATAATTATTTGAATATAATGTTATCTACTGAATTAAGCACAGATAGTCTATCTCGGTTGTATTGGGGTAAAGTGCTCTCCTAAGGACCCGATGTTCGTGGGTTCAAACCCATCCGGGCTTAGCGATAAAAATCCGTAGCACAACTTCCTTCGGAGGGGAAGTAAAACCGCCAGTCCCATGTCGATTGTGGCATAGGGCTGCCAGACGTCCCAGTTTTCCGGGACTGTCCCGTTTTTTAGATGATAGTCCCGGTGTTCCGAAAGACCACTTCTGGACACACGATTGTCCCGGTTTTTAAGATGTTTTTGTTTTATCTTTTACTACGCAATCGGTGTTGTAGGAGGCTTATTAACATTAGTTTTGTCGGGTTGGTATGCATAAGTATAACACAACTCGGGAAAATCCCGTCTATTCTACAAGTTTAATAATTACATTCTCTTTGAATTTGTACGTTATTGCTTCATTGTGAGAGTGTCAGTATAAATGCAAGTATATGTTTGTTTCGTGGTTCTGAATTTTATTTATATATTAAATTTAATTTACAGTGTTAAAGTCTAAACATGCCTAAAAGACACTGCAAGATGAGGGACCCAAAATATTACCACAAACATATGAGTAAACTTTTAACTTTTGACCCGCCTCGGTGGCGTAGTTGGCTAACGCGCTAGTCGTGTTGAGCTCGACCGCCGAGGACGGGGAGATCGAGGTTCGAATACTCGGTCGGGTGAACTGGGTGTGGTTTTTCCTAAATGGTTTTACGCTCTCCCTCCACGCAAATGAGGGTTCACTTCCTCTAAATTCAACCTTCCCTATTCCCAATCCATTAACGTAATTAGTACTTAAGCGTATAACCCGAACGGTGTTAAGTATTATTATTATTATTATTATTATTATTTTAACTTTTGCTTGTCCTTTTTATTTATCAAATTTCTAATGCTACTGTTTTCTTTCTCGTAATATGTAAAAGACATTGATTTTATGTGTCGTAAAAATTTTAATAAAATTGTAATACTTGGTAAAAAAATTTTGGTCCCGTTTTGCCCTAGCAAAAATCGGGCAATCCTGCTGTGTCATGTAAAAGAACTCTGGAAGGTATGTGAATACACCTTTCCCAGCAACATTGGTTGGCCCTTTCGATCTCGCTCATAGAAATTCTCGTGTGCTGATTTAATTGTTCTGTTCATAAATTGCATGTTAAATACCTCAAATAAATAAATAAAAATAAAATAACTGCTGATACGTCACTCGTGTGTATGGGGCATAATGTTGTAGGACAAGCCCCCCTTCTGATGACATCACGTTCGGTCACAACTGTTTACTTCCTACTTGCTAGCTCGTGACACGTGACCTTCAATTCACTTCCCACTAGAAGCCTTGCCAACAGTGCGAGTTTTAAAATTTCACTTTTTTTTTTTTTTACCCAAACTAGACAAATGAATAAAGTGGGATTTTAGGAGAAGATGCATCCGAAAATGAAAAAAACATTTGCTAACATTTCTTAACATTTGTAAACATTTGTTTGTACATCCGGCCGGGAATTAAACCCCCATCATCAGAAATCCAGACGAAACTTTGATACCTTTTAGTCCGTTTGCCGGCCGTTACAGGTCATAAATGTGTTTTCTTTTCCTATTTTCTCTATTTATTTTTCTCACCATCTCTTTCTCTCTCCATCTCTTTATTTCTCTCTTTCTCTCTTTATTCTGTGCTGCAAGTCCTCGACTTACGCGGGTAATTCGTATAAAGTGGCGTTTGATAGAAGGCGTTGACAGTTGTAAGTCAAAGTACCACAACCGCGTATCAACAAATCCGTGTACATCGAGGACATTCTGTAAATAAAACATATGTTGTGCAAAAAACGATAGTTTTGGGTTTTTATAACTGTTGGAAATATGCACAAACAAAAATTCTACCATATCCATCCAATTCGCAGCTATATTGTCTCTTTAAGGTGCGGCAGAAGGGAACGAAACTATCTTTACAGTTTTTATAGAATTTAAATTTTTTGGCCAAATAAATCAAATATTTCTCCAGTAGCAACATAGAGCTTAGTTTTCTGCACATGCTAATATAAACAGATCTTGAATGTCTGTCAAGAGTGTCCTGGAATTTTGTCAAAACTTTTTAAATAGAGAGAAAAAGTTTTAACAAGATTCCAGGACACCCTTGACAGGTATTCAAGATCTGTTGATATTAGCATGTGCAGAAAACTAAGCTCTATGTTGCTACTGGAGAAATATTTGATTTATTTTGACCAATAAAATGTATTGGTATAAAAACTGTAAAATTACTCGCTCTCCCTTCTGCCGCACCTTGGTTACCTGGTGGTCTAGGGGTAGGGTGTCAGACTTCTGTGCTGAGGGTCCGGGGCTCAATCCTCGGTCCCGGCACAGATTTATCTGATTGCCAAACCCTTCCTTCACCTCTGACAAGATGTGTATTAATCACAACTTGTGAATGTGAGGAATGCCAGGCCTCCACCGTGGTTCGGATCCCACGTTAAACTGTAGGTCCTCCATTTCATCTCACAATCACCCTACTACCATTACACATTAGCATAAGTGCGTATAACCCGAACGGGTAGTAAGACGCGGTGCTAATAATAATAATAATAATAATTCTGCCGCACCTTAATAAGTGATATAAAAATATATATTGGGACGTAAATTAATACGAAACCTTTTTTTAATAACTTTTCAACTATCATAAATTTGTGTTAATCGAACAGTATCATTTATTTGATATCCCCTTGAATCTCTCGACTCGAAAGTTGGCAGCTCTACCTACTGTTCGTGGTTGGCCGAGCTCGGCCATTCGCTGAGTGAACTGCTCGGATAATTGAGTGACGTTGTGCAACTTACACTCGACTAAACACAAGGGACGAGGTCAATGTTTGAAGGTTGTTTTCATGTCCCTAGTCTTTAGCGGGCGCTGGTGGGTTGAACACTACATAGTAGGTACGATTAAATTGTATAATATTAAGGGGGCCGCCTCAGTAAAAGAAATATTACTTTGCAAAAGGTCAGCTCTAACGCAATATTTAACACAACGATGCGGGTTTTTTAAGCCCCACGTCTTACTACCCGTTCAAGTTATACGCTTATGTACTAATAACACTAATGGTTTTAGGGATTAGGAAGGCTATATTTAGATGAAGTGTACCCGCATTTGCGTGGAGAGAGAGAGAGTGGAAAACAATTTTGGAAAACTTCTCATTACACTCGACCGAGATTTGAACCTCGATCTTCCCGTCACAGGCAGTCTTGTCTACTACGAGAGTAGCACGTTAAACTACGCTGTCACCGAAGCGAGTTCTACGATGCGTTATTTCAAAATATGGTTCACGCCAAAATATAGTCGAAAGACCCGCTTAGTTGGTTGCATGATTTAACGTGCTACTATCACAGTAAACTAGACTGCCGATGATGGGAAGATCGAGGTTCGAATCTCGGTCAGGTGTATTGAGGGTGGTTTTTCTAAAATTGTTTTCCACTCTCTTTCCACGTAAATGCTAGTACACTTCCTATAAATATAACCTCCCCATTCCCTATAAACATTAGCGTAATTATTACATAAACGTATATAACCCGAACGGACAGTAGGACGCGGTGCTAAAAAATACATGTCCAAAGAATCCAACAGGGTTCTATTTCCTAACAACCCTATAGTTTGAGTTTTCCTAGTAGAAAAACTTTGTGAAAATGTTACATTAGCTCATCTTATACTTTTTAATCATATTTTTGGAGCTATGAGACTAGAATTGATGAAAATGGTCTCTTTTAAGTTAAGCCTTCCTCTAACAAATACAGTAATTTTTACAAAATTGGGGCTGAAGTTGTAATTTTATAAATCTCCAATAAGTTTCTAGCCTACATATCAAGAAAGAACACAAAAATACATTTTTAAACTCCGATTCAGTGGCCGAATGGTCAAAGGCGTTGCTCTCGTGTTAGACTAACCTGTTGATGATGAGGAGATCGAGGGCTCGAATCCTGGTCGGGTATGTACTGTGAGAGGTTTTTCCTTAATGGTTTCCCACTCTCCTTCCACGCAAATGCAAGTAGATTACCTCTAAAATACTTCGTACCTCATCCGTACCTCATTAGAGTAGATATCATGTATGCGTACAGCCTGAACAGGTAATAAAACGTGATGATAAAAAAAACATCTGGGTGGCTGGGTATGAAAAAGGAATGGAAGGGAACACGAAGTTCCAAATTTTACAGTTTATATAAGATACAATTTTGGCTCAAAATTGTTTGAATTTTATACATGCATTAAGCTCAACAGTTGTTGAATATCTGTCACGAACATTACGGAACTAGATTAGGAACTTTTTAAACGCGAGTTGCCAAACCCTTCCTTCACCTCTGACAAGACGTGTATTAATCACAACTTGTGAATGTGAGGAATGCCAGGCCTCCACCGTGGTTCGGATTCCACGTTAAACTGTAGGTCCTCCATTTCATCTCACTATCACCCTACCATCACACATTAGCGTAAGTGCGTATAACCCGAACGGGTAGTAAGACGCGGTGCTAATAATAATAATTTTTAAACGCGAGAAAAATACTCTTGGTCAAATATCTCGATTCTCATGACATACATTCAGCAACTGTTGCGATCATTAAAATGTATCAAATTAAACTAAACTTATCTACTGACGTAATATTTTATTTATTTTGACCAAAAACTGAAGAGAGAAAAAAACGGACGTTAGTATACAAGCTGTGCGCTAATATAATCAGTTGGTTCACAAGCGCATCTTTAAGGGTGTTACATGGGGGATCACTGAAAGCTTTGCAGCTGTTTTGAAACTCTGGATTATTTACGAAGTGGTTTGATATTTCTTAAAATGGTTTTCAACCAACATTTAGGTTTAAGTTTTAACCAGTTAAAGAGTTTAAACTTTAAATTTAAAGTTTAAAAAAAATGTTTGGTAACTTATATAAAACCTTAATTTTCTGTTGTGACCCTATCAAAACATGACTTTATTAATAGAGGATGGCTATTTCTAGGTCTCTACCGTTTTACTTTAATCTTAGAAGAACAAATATTGGCGTAAAGCGTCTAATAAATAAAAAGTATAATCATGTCCAGCTTTTTATGTTTGGGGGGCTCTTTGGTGTATTCCCTCCCCCGCGCCTACCCCCCAAAAGAGATGAAAATAATTTCTTCAGCGATAAATTCCTTTTAAAGTAACCTGAAGTTTTTTGTTTTTACATAATTGGAGCTATAGGTGGCCCTCGAACTCAAAAAGTGGGTCTTAAAAGTTTGTTTATGACCTAAAGCCGTAACAGTTCGATGGATATCATTAAACTTGATATTTAAATGATATATGATCATACATTTCTGGGAACATTTAATGATTTTGATTTCAGGCTTAAAATAGTAGTTTATCAATGACAAATTTTTGAAAATTTGATTTTTTTTATAGCTAATAATTCTAAATCATTCAAAATATAGGCCTTTTTTTATATAGTGTTTCTTATTTAATCTTTTTTAAATGTTAATTTTTATGAGTAAAATGTTTAAGAGTAATTTACTGACCTTTTTTTTAAGTATTGTCACAAACTATGATAAAATGAGAAAGTTTGTACGATTGTGTCGTACCATTATTTATGTAAATTACTCTTATATGTCAACCTGACATTTTGATGGCAGCTCTTTTATTAAACTTATTTTTTCCTGAGAGATATTAATGTAAAAACATAAAATAAACAATTTAAAATATAATTTAAAAAATTATTTTCCTTTTTGTTTTTACATACTTTTAGATTTTTTTTTCCCTACACATGATGCTTTGTTTTAAATGTCTACTTCTTTCCAACACGTTTATAAATAATTTTTTAACCAGGCAACGTACTTTTTTTTTCCTTAACAAGATACTTTAATTTTAAACAACAGATGCTATAATACGCGAGGACGTACACGTATTGCTATAGTTGGATCGCATAAAAAGAACCATTTTAGGGCATATAAAAATAAGAGTAGTCAACATTCTAAAATGTTAGTTAAATAATTGTACACCTGCCAAAAGTGGCAAAAGTGTAGGCGACTAAACACACTTTTTTAAATAAAAAATTTGTCCCGCGAGATTTTTTCTTTGGTGCTCCCACTATAGTTTTTATTCATTTAATGCTAGTTTTCTTACTGCCAGCTTGAAATATCAACCAATAACACTAATTCGAGGAGACACATCCGATTGGGTCTGAACTCTGACCACCCGAATCCAGACCAGTTTCTGTATGCTCTAGGTTTTTTTTAACTGCCTTTGTCAGAGGTTTAATACAGGTAATGTAAACCTTTGTTTGAGTCCAGACGTTATTGTGTGTAGGCCTAATAGAATTTAGAGCAAATTATTCCTAGTGCAAGCGTTTGATGTGGTAGGAGAACTAACGGTCCAATTATTCTAGTAGGAAGAACCTTATCTCACGACTCGAAAAGTTACTAGATCTATTCATACCTCAAGCAAATTGATCTATAGCTGTCACTTTCGATAAATATCATCAATTTTGACCGCAAAAAAAAAATCAAGTGTGCCGATACCGATGCTAAGATACAGTATCTTTAGGAAAAAACATTGTATCAGCTTAAGTATCGTTAACACTCATATTGGTGATCGTAAGGTCTACGGCATCACGCTCGCAATAGACTAGATGCGGGATGATTGTGGAGTTGGGGTTCGAATCGATTGGATTTACTCAGGGTGTTTTCTTTTTCCTAAATGGTTCCGCACGCACACACACAAACACACACACAATCCATGCGAATAAGGGTACATTAATTAATCTAAATATTAGTGTGAATATATTATATAGAAGGGTGGTGAGATGCGATACACACACAAACACACACAATATTGTTAAAACAAGAAAATAAAGTTTTAAGTTTTATTTGCTGCATTTGAAGCGTATAAAGATTTTATTTTGTTTCTTCAGACTTAACTTATTACGTTACTTTATTTAAAACATTTATTTTTTTACATAAATAGGAAAGAAGAGTTTTGATACTACAACCAACTAATGTTATGAAACTATAAACCTTTCTCTAGCATAAATATTTTATAATTTGCTCATTTTGGATTCATCATTATTTAAATCGTACACTTTTAAACTAGGCAAACTTAGTGCCAACTTCTGCGGATATAGGGTGTCATGTGGTCAGCACAATGAACCCTCAAGCCGTTAGTCTCACTTTTCTAGACCTGAGCCGCTACTTTTACGTTTAAGTAGCTTCTCATTTGTCCTCACTCGGCCGATTCTACCCCGTTCCACCTATACTTTACAGAAAATCTGTAAGTACCGGGGATCAAACTCGGGACGTCTGGATCTGTAGTCACGAGTTCTGACCACTAGACCACAAAGTAAGTGTGCCAGACTATAGGTTAATACTTATATAACCCAACTTAGATGAACTCTCTTCAAAATCTTGACCAACAAAAACATATTCCTTAAATTGAAAAATGACACCTTGACATGGGAATCGAACCCGGGATTTTTGGCTTAGTTCGATTCCCGTGTTTAGGTGTCATTTTTAAATTTTCAGAATACGATGCGAATAAATCCTCACTAAAAAACAAATATAATAGCTTTGGCTATTTGATTCTTAACAAAAACAACTTTAAAATAATCCTTTTACGAGGTGATCAAATTTAATTCCACACTTTAGTTTAAAGCTCCCCCATAGAACGCGAGTTTGAGAGTCTCTAGAGGATTTAATTATTGTTTTAGGTAGTAAAGGTACCCCGAGAAATAAGTAGGCTACGTGCCTGTATTTTAAAGTGGGGCATGGCTGGTCATATTAAAGTTGTCTTTCTTAGGGTTTTTTTTTTGTAGGTTTATATTTTCTTCTAAAACTAGAACGCAAAAGAGTTTCTGGATGACATCTTAAAAATAGTTGGCAAGAATATAAATAACATTTTAGAACCTTTAAACTTTTCCATAGTTTTTTTTTATAAGGCTCTCCGTCCTACTAGTACCCATTTCTCCGCCTTTTTATTCTAATGCGATTGGAATGAAGGAGGTAGATTATTAGAAGACGTGCACCCACATTTGCGGGGTGAAAGACATTTATGGGAAAAAATACCTCAGTACTCGCAAGCGGGATTAAAGCCATGACCTCCAGATCACCGGTAAACCAAACAAGGTCTGCGGGCTCTCTTGATATAGTTTATTAGTATTATTGTTGTTATTATTATCATACCACAAATTCCCCTTGGATTAAAATATTAAATTTGATGTTGTACAGTAGAAGGGTACACATTAGCTTAGGAAACATAATTATAGTTTGATTGCAAAAGAAACCTATTTTAGATTATATATCAACTGAGTAAATCAACCGACACTTACAAAAGTTACTATATTTAACTTATTGCCATCAAACTTGTCTCCATCTGTTTGGAGTGATAGCTTTAGAGCAGGGGTGTCAACCCACGGCCCGCGGGCCACTTGTTAATTTTTTTTGCAGCCCGCCGGCTCATGAAAAATATAAAATTATTTCAAGAGAAAAAATGACAACTACAGATATATTTTTAACATACTAAACTAATAAAATAAATATTTCATTTACCTATTTTACGTTATTTTATAAGCAATCTTTGCCTTTTGTGTGAATAAAAGTGTTGCATTTTATTACAAATGTATTCTGAACCGGCAAATACGAACTCGAGCAGACAAGACAACTCACACTACCTCCTGCGATGACAAATCTAAAAATAGTAAAAAATAAAAGAGAACACACTTCACGAGAAATCCTAATCCCTGGTGTGAGTAGAAATGTTTACGAATGAGTTGATATGAATATTTGAATATGTATTCAATCCAAATATTGTCGGTATAGTATTGCGGCCTGCGAGCCAATAATATACAGAAACTTTGTCCCTTGGGACATAAAAAGGTTGAAGACCCCTGCTTTAGAGTATACAACTTGACACACGGATGCATAAAAGTTGATTTAGTAACCTTTTTGTTGGCCTCACGGTCTAAGGCAGGAATGTGCAAACTTACTTATACGAGGGCCAAATGGAGGGGGGAAAAAATGGGTGGGTCAAAGACATTTACTAATTAATTAATCTTCAAAATGAATCTTAAAAAAATATATAAACACAGACAATAAACTAACATGAATAAGTTTAAATACATTGAGAATGCACTACACAAAAAATACCTAAGTGGATTGCTATGTTTTTAGGTTCGTTCAGAAGATGTATATGATAGGGGAGGGGTGTGGGGGGAAGAGGGGTGCATATGAGTTAAATTGTGAGGAGGTGATTATCAGGAGAGAAGACAGAAACTCATTAGTAAGTCGGTTTATAACAACACATTTCCTAAGTTTAGTGGTTTAAAACGTCTTATTCGCATGAATATGAGGATGCAACCATTGCTGTATATTTACGGGCATGATTTACCAATTTTGGAAATGTTGAGGGTCAGGGCGGCAACATAACGGGACACAACGCAACACATTTAAATAATTTATCCCGTGGGTTGGATTGAACACACCGGGGGGGTGGGGGGGGCGTAATTTGCCCATCCCTGGTCTTTAAGGCGTANGGGGGGGGCGTAATTTGCCCATCCCTGGTCTTTAAGGCGTAACTCTAGCAATAGACTAAACTGTATACGACAAGTAGACCTAGGTTCAAATCCTGGTCGGGCGTACTAAGGATGGGTTTTCCTTAAATTGTTTTCCACTCTTCCTCCACGCAAATTTGGGTACACTTACTCTAAATTCAACCTTCCTCGTCCATAAAACTTTAGTGTAATTAGTATATACGCTTATAGCCCGAATGGTTAGTGAGACGCGGTACTAAAAAAAAATTAAGGTAAGGAACCGACACCTTAACTGAATTATTAGCGTGTCAGCCTGTTGAGCTAAAGGTTCCGGGTTTGATTCCTGGTACGGCTCAAAAATCTATCATTGGTGAAATTTGGGTCTCGCCCTTCACAGTGATGAATAACGGTCGGGGGCTGGGTGATGTGTTTTGTTCTAGATTTAAGTTAGATTATAAGTCGTGTTGAATAATACATCTCGTCATGACGGGAAAAATACAGAATACCGCACTTCCACGCGATTTCTGGTTTGAGTATAATCTTGTATATATAATTGCCCGATGAATCAGCCTTTGGATGAGCTTTTAAAGGTCAAGTTTAGTAATAAATGGGCGGAAACCATTTTATTAGCCCTGTCAATCCTTTACTGACTTGGCAACAGCGCAAGCAGACCACCAGCCTCCCTTGATCATCATCATCTTCATGATGAACATCTTAAAGGGCTTGTTTGGAACGTAAGCTTCTCCGTCATTTCTCTCCCTCAACCTTGGCCCAGTCCTCTCCTATCTCCTCCACACTCCTCCTTACTCCCTTCAGCCATCTGTCCCCTGGTCTTCCTCTCGGCCTCCTACCCCCCCTCCTTCAGATCACACATTTTCCTGGGCATTCTTACCCTTTCCATTCTTCCCACATGGTCGTACCATCTTAGACGTGCCTTCTCTCTCCTGTTTTGAACTGTCTTATTCTTTACTATTCCTCTTTACTCTCATTTCTCATCGTGTCATATTTCGTCACACCAATCCTGCTTCTCAGAAATCTCATTTCATTCGCCTGCATTCTGCTTCCATCCTATTCCTTCATTACCCACGTTTCTGGATACAGAATTGCTTTCAATATATGAGCACGAAACCTCTTCTTGATGCCTTCCAAATATTAAAAACATGACGGAGGAAATAATTCTGTTCAAACTCTCTTGTGAAACTCTTCATAGTTTGATATTGATATCACTCCTCCGCTCCCCTTGGACGTGTCTTGGTGAATAAGGAGGGCCATCCTTCACTGTTATACCTTGTTCGAGAGCGTCCGCCCGCGACGCTAACTTAATTTGCAGCCGCTCCGAGCGTCTTGCGATATCATTCGATCGTCTCTTAACGTAAGGCTGAATTTTGAGCAAGAATATCGGTGTAATATTATTCCAGCGACGTAATATTATTTCGTGCTCTGAATCTTACCACCCGCTCGTGAAATTCGCATGTTCTCACTAATGGGGTAGAGCAGC
>CABFWO010007073.1:7264-28437 GCA_902155825.1 Timema genevievae
GGGGGGTTCACGAAATTCACCCACGAATATGACTGAATCTACTTGAGTTAAAATGAAGTTAGTTCTTAGAAAAAAAAAGCGCCTTGGCTAACCCCAAGCAATGAATGGGCTCACCGTACCAAAGGCAGTTGAGTCTTCTCACGTGGAAACTAGAGCCTAGCCCTACCGGACTTTGCCGGGTGTAATTTCTCCTCCTGCTAGAGCTGAGGCACATGCGTACGGTCTTAGCTTCATATTCTTAAAGGCAAATTCACTATTCGAAAGTTCTTTCCACAAGAAGAAACTTGGAGCTCCGCCACGGAGCCTCCGCTCACCGCCGTAGCTTTTACCCCTCTACCCTATCCTTGCAGGAGTCTACCCGACTAGGCCGCTTTTTCCGCGCATCTTCTCAGAAATGCCCCAAAGTTGCCAGAAATAGGCGGCAAGATTCCCGCAAAAATATTAGTTTCCCAGTAAGCCTTCATATCAAACGAATACAATCATAGGAAAAACTCTTAAAATTAACAATAACAAAATCCTAATTTCATAAAACAACTACAAAACATTTATGACCTTCCTCCTGATTAAAAATACTGACCGCCAAAAAAAACCCAACAATAATAATACATTCTTTCTCCCTCTACCATCTCGCGGCAGAAATGCTCGCCTTGCAACACACTCATGTGTCGTGTTCGAGAACTACTTAACTAATCAAGATGGATCCCATAAAAGAAATTTATAATTTATGAAATTAAGCCGAAAAGTAAGCCACGATAGAAAATGACTACAAAATAAGGTAGTAAATAAAATAATGCAAATATTAAATTTCAGATATGTTTAGTTTTTTCCAAAGATGTAAACTATCAGGGGACCACCTTAAATAGTTAATATCACCGGGTAACAGCAACCAGGGCGGCCATTACTCACACCACACTTATATAAATATATAGATATAAAAAATCAGATATAATAATTATTACAATTAAATTTCGAGAAAGTAGGAATAAAATTTTAAAAAATACTTGTATGATTATTGAAAATTCTCACAACAAGCAGCTGATGAGTTTCAACGTGATTTTGAAGAGTTTTTGTTGTCTGAAGATCTGTCAATGAACAAATTTATAACGCTGATGAATCAGGGCTTTTTTGGAAGTGTCTATCCACTCGTACTTTAGCATTTGAAAGTGAACATCAAGTGGCAGGTCACAAAAGTAGCAAGGAAAGAATTACAATCTAGTCATGTAGCAACGCTGTGTGTAGTCACAAACTTAGGCTTCTTGCTATCGGTAAATCTAAGAAACCTATGTATTTTAAGGGGATGAAAGCAGAAAATGTACCAGCTGATTATTTCAACCAAAAAAGTTTGGATGAACCAGCAGATTTTTCAAGAATGGTTTGAAAAATTTTGTGCCTCAAGTACGTAAATATCTTGACTCGAAAAATTTGCCAAAGAAGGCTATTTTGTTAATTCACAACTTGCCTTTACCCAGCTAGAAGTGTCCTTAAATCTTCTGACAGGCAAATCTTCGCAAAGTTTTTGCCCCCAAATGTTACTGAGCTGATACAACCTATGTATCAGAGAGTCATTGCAACCATGAAGAGAACATACATAACAAAGTTGTTACTGTCAAAATAGAAGAAGGGTGCGATCTCAAAGGATTTTGAAAGAATTATACAATTTTGGATAGCATTTACAATATTGCGTCTACTTTGAATTACATCAAACCCTCAACCCTTGTTAAATCGTGGAAAAAACTCTTTCCAAGTATCGAAACAAATGTCAACCAAAACATTTGTGAAGAAGAGAATGAAGTCATGACGACTGCTACACTTGTTGACCTAGTGACATCCGTTCTAGGAGGTGAGAATGTTGACGAAGAGAACATCTTAGAAGAGTGGCTGGAATGCGAAACAAGTGAGTCGGGGTTTGAAAGACTTACTGACGTAGAGATAATGAACAGAGCAATGGGACTGAACGAGAACGAATAAGAATAAAGTGAAAGTGAATAAGACGAGGCGCCTGCGTGGATGAAACACGAAACTGCTTTGCAGCACGTAGACGGATTGCTTCAATATTTAGAGAAACAAAACGACGACGCACATCTGGCAGAAAAACTCATGTTAAGGAAAGTACAATCTAGAATAAAAAAAAGGTGTTTCCAAAGCAAGAAGCAAAAAGATTGTCTGATTTTTAAAAAAAAGCGTAACAGAACGTTTTTTGTTAACAGTAAAGTAGATATTGTTTTTTATTTACTGTTCTTTATTTTAGTGATTTAGACGTATAGCAAAGGTTTCTGCTGTACTGTATATATTTTAAAAGTTTTATATATTGTGTTTGTGTACAATAAAACACTGTTTTTATGCTGAAATATTTTTTTCATGTTTGCACCTAATTTTTAGTTTTTTCCGGGTTAACCGTGATTTTTGCTATCCGCGGTACCCTTGCCACTCAATTCCGCAAATAATAGGGGTTTTATTGTACATGAATTGGTCAAAGCCCTAAACGAAATAGAGGCGTTTAAAGGGATTCCGCAGTTGTATTCAAGTACACAAGCACCAACAAAAAAGTGGACGTTGTTTCTTCTTCACCAAATATATAGCTGCTGACTCTATCTAGTCAACTATTTCTACAGCTTGGTTTCGATTCTCAGACTAATCTGATCAAGGTCCCAAAGTCACCGTGTGCTTCCAAAATTCTACTAGGCTGGCCCCTGCAAATGTACATCTAAACGAAAATCGTCGATTCTCAGCCCGTGGGTGATATTGTTTCACCGCTTTTATGTATCGTTGGTATCAAGAACATAAACTATCTCTACGGCATACATAAGACAGTTAGCTACGATCCGTTGGACTACGTGCCCCTACTTAATAGGGAAATTGAAAGACTAGAAATTAATACAATAACAGACACATGTGAGCCTGTACCATTCGAATTAGGAAAAGTTTGTGTGAAACATCATTTTAGACGTTACTCAATAGGAACTGTCACTACCAAAGATACTACATCAACCAGGCTGGAATAGGAATATCTTCGATCTACCGCGGTGTTCCCTATCAACACGAGCAAGGGAAAGAAGTTTTTTCAGCGGCCTTTTTCAAGAGTGTCGTACTTTTGCAGAGAAGCGGTGGTAAGGCCATTGGAAAACAGGAGCTTCATACGGGTATCGACGTGCTCTCCGAAGTCGCCAATCAGGGTCGTCCTTTCAAAGAGACTCTAAGTCAGCGTGTCGGCGAGGCTGGAACAAAGCTGAAACGCAAGGTGGAACAGAAGATCGGCACACTGATGACCGACTAAGGCTATAAAGGGCGTCGTAAGAACCACCGACGTCAGTCTTCTGTCGTTGTCCGACGTAAAACGGTCAAGAAAGTATCTGTAGATATTTTCAGTTGAAATATTGTTTCTACACCCCCAGTCCTGCGAGTGTGCCAGCAGTTAACTCGATCTCTTTTCCGTCTCACCTACGCAAACAGTTCTTGAAAGTGGACAATGGATCAAGTACAAACCTGTCTCTTCCCTCACCGATGATTCGCCCATCGAATTTACCGTTACTGGTCAAGGCGAGTTCTATATCGATTTTTCATAGACCATGCTCTATCTCCGGGTGAATATCATGAAACCCGATGTTGGCACTTTCACCAAGGTGGATCAAATCACTCCCGTCAATAATTGGTTGCATTCGCTATTCACACAGGTGGATGTGTTTTTAAACCAAAAACTATTCTCACCACCCAGCAACATATATGCTTATAGATCGTATATTGAGACGCTGATCAATTACAACAGTGAAGCCAAAATAACACATTTGACTTGCGGTCTGTGGCTCACTGACAGACCCGTACCTTTGACGAGGCTAACGCAGGCAACAAGGGATTTGAGGCCCATCACATTCTCATCGCAAAAAGTAATGAAGGTGGATCTTTTGGGGTATCTACACGGTGATGTATTTAAATAAGAGAAATACCTTTTGAACGGCACCGAACTCAGAGTCAAGTTGGTTCGTTCCAGAGACAGATTTAGTCTTATGGCCATCCCTGAAATCCAGCACATTAAGTTTCACATCGTTGAAGCCAGTCTTCTAGTGCTACGTGTCAAAGTAGCATATTCTATAATGTTGGCACATGCAAAGGCATTAAACGTCAGTCCCGCAATGTATTCCATCACCCGCGTGGTAGTAAAAACAATCACTATTCCTACGGGTGTACAATGGAAATGACTGGAAAACGTATTAACCGGACAATTACCTAAACTATGCATCGTGGGATTTGTATCAAACACAGCGTTCAACGGAAACGCCACCAAGAACCCGTTCAACTTCCAAACCTATGCCATTAACCATTTCTCACTGTACGTGGACGGAGAAAAAGTGCCTTCGAAACCGTACAGCCCGATTTTTCAAACGGCAACTAAGTCATGTCCTACCACACATTGTTTTATGGAACGGGTTTCCATTTCATCAGGGAAGGTAGTGACATCACACGGGAAGCCTTCTCTAAGGTATATCATCTTTTGACCTTCGATCTCACACCTCATCTGTCCATCCACATGACATCGCATTGGAATTTGACGAGGCATGGCTCCTTTAGCATCGAAGTGAGCTTAACCAGAACTCTCACCGAAACTGTCAAATGTATCGTGTACGGCGTGTTTGCCAACATTATCACAATAGAAAAGTACAGAAACGTCGTGACAGATTATTGGAGTTAATATAAGCGACTTCCCGACCCTTACACCCGTCATTTAAATCATGGACATCAATGTAGATTTCCAGAACTTCATCGACGACAGCAAACAGTTTATCGTCAAGGATCTGGGTGTTTTATCTGTATGCGGAACATTACTTCAACATTGGGTTTTAAAACCCCCATACTCTATCGAGGTACTTTTCGCCTCTGCTAAAAAGCAAGCTAACTATATCGTCAAACAAATGCACGGTATTCCCTGGGATAGCGGTGATGTGGACTACAGTCTGCTCGAATCCATAATCTCCAGAGCCACAACTCGTGCAGAAACCATCTACGTCAAGGGAGCAGAAAAGAATATGTTTCTAGCCAAATACACATCTACGCACGTCGTAGATCTGTTCAACAGAGGTTTTTTCGTCGTTGAAAACAATTAATTTGGGCCACACCATTTGCATGACCCATAGCTCTGTATGGAATATCTGTTCGGCCTCCATCGTTTGGGGACTTCGATATTGAATTATTTAAGATGGACACGCACACCATAAAACGTGCGCTGAAAACAAAACCTTGGTTCCACTCTTTATTGTCGGATGTTTTCCCTGCTGATCAACTACCCCCAAGAATAGCGCGACCAGCTGCTCTCGTCATCCACACGGATCCACACACGAAGCCTGGGACGCATTGGGTCGCCATTTTCATCGACAAGAACGGCGTGGGAGAATACTATGACAGTTATGGTTCTCCACCCCGTCAAATTCACATCAGGCATTTATACGCAAAAACACTTCCCGCAAATCTCATAACACGCTACAACTTCAAAGCATAGCCTCAGACATTTGCGGTAATTACTATCTCATGTACCTTCTCTATCGTGCCCAGAACATTTCGATGAAAACTTTCCTAATCCTATTCTCGCTCACCAATCATACAGGCAACGACGTTAGTTGGTGAGATATTACAACAGATTTTTTAAGACTGTAGGGTCCTGCCGCCCCTCAAGAGGCTGTGTCCAATCAGCGTGTGCCTATAAAAGCGGCGTCCCGATGGCGTGCCGTCCATAATCACGACAGTCGTCGAAGCGATCAAACATCATAGAAGGTTAAAAGGTTTGAACTCGCAAAGCAAAGCCGGTGTAGTCACTCTCCACCACCAGTATTTTCAGCACTTTGTTCCTCCTGGACAAAGTCGATGCCAAGCGAGTCAACGTCAGCATGAGCGTCAAGAATAACTTTACGCCCTATTTCCAGCTAGAAAAATGCGATGGGAACTGTGCAGTGTCCAACCATACAGAGTGGCAAGAACTGGGCAGCTACAAGTCAGTCATATCAAAGTTTTTCAGCAACACGCAACCTCCTCAGAATACTAGTCTGACTAACCAATCATGAAATCTCTCTGAGATGCATGTGCGGTGACCGTATGGTCGTCATCAGCGAGAAACAAGACGCCGGACTCAAATGGGTCGCCTATCTAACACCTAGCTGAGCGCGTCTTTGTAATGTATGGGACCTCATCGACGTCGTCGTCGATCGACGGGATATGTGGTTGTCACCCGTCGCACGCTGTTGCAACTGTTTGATCGACACACTAGTCATGGATATATGCGACACGCTAACAGAATTAGCGGATGTCATCGATCTCGAGCAGTCTGCAGTGGAAACGCACATCAGAAACCTAAATCTTATTAGTGCTACCTACTATACACGTCAAGTCGTCGGTTTGGACTATTACATGCTGGATTGTGAACCAAAAACTATTTTACTAACACATCTAAGAGACACTGTAGAAAAACGTATGAACGAATATATGCCTCATTCCTCTAAAAGTGTATAATAAATATTATGTGTGTCTGTAAACTTTTTTGTATAGTAAATATTATATAAGTCTAGGAAAACGTTAATATATGTTTGTAAAACCTTTAATGTATAATAAATATATGTTTTGCAATATCGTGTTTTATTCACACAAAACCTTTCTATTCCTTACACGTAGGCTAACCAGATACGAATCTCAACTTGTCGAGCCGGCAAACTGGCAACAAACATGAACAGTGTCAATGACCTCTTGTACTAGCTCACGGCTTCAAGGTAACGATCTATTCTTATCTCGAATTGTCTTTTCGAGCCGCCAAACTGAAGCCAGTCATCAGGGGTTGTGACATTGTAATGACGTCATCGGGAAAACCAATTGCCGAAGGGAGGGTTGCCAGGGTTAATGACCTATATCACGTTTCAAGTCACGGTCTATTCCTGTCTTGATTCGTCTTGTCGAGCCGCCAAGCTGGTGCCAGTCATCAGGGAATACCCATTGCGACATAATTAATGGTTGTGATCTATTCTTGTCTCGACTTGTCTTGTCGAGCCGCCAAAATGGCGCCAGTCATCAGGGAAAACCCATTACCACATAGGGTTTTCGACATAGGGAAACCCCATTACCACATAGGGGTGTTGCGACACATGTCTTGAAGGAGGGGGAGTGAGGGGAAGTGAAAGTGGTCTCAATGCAGGGGAACCAGTTCTCACACTCTACGCTAAGCGGCCGTTGGAAAAGGTTCATGTTGTGTGTTCCGCGAAGTAAAAGGCCGGCAAACAGCTACCAGATTATCAGTGGTCGCATACAACGCTACGCTGCAGTCGGGAGATGTTCGTGGTGCATGCTTACACTCCCAACGCCGTAGACCGCACGACAATAAATAAAAAATAAACTCCAATGCCCGTCCCAATCTTACCCAAACATAAAAAACCACTGAGCACACATAAAAACCAATGGGACGGAATCTAACATGTTTGAACAAAAATAAACAACTGTAAAGTGATCAGGGGGAGGGGAGGGGTCAGTGGGAGGGGTTCAAAGTGAGGGTAAAGACAACATACAATCAGAGACCGAGGGGGGCGTGGTCACGTGACTAAATCCATCCAATTAACATCGGGGTCAAAGGTCAAAGTCAAATTGTACCAGGTGGTCCAGCTTGGTAGTTATGAAATATATCAATGGCCAAATTTGTTTGACACATATTTTAATCAAATTTATGTTAAATACTAGTTCTATATTATTACTGTATTAATTTTTTTGATTTTAGTGATCATAATTTTAGTTTCAAAACATTTCAAACTACATAATCAGAACCTTTTTTTCTTTACTTTAGTAGATAATTTTTATACCAAATACTTAATAACTATAGCTGTGATTAAAACAATATTTGGGTATCGTTAAGAGTATTTTTCATATATTTTGTATTGTCAACAATTTTACTAACTTTACTAAACTCTTTTATTTTGAAATAAATATTTATTTTTTAAGAAAATCTGCAATTATTAATTGTATGATAACATTGTTCTATTATAGTACAATAATCTTATACTGAAAGAGTTTTCAGTGTATTTTTTTATTTATTTCTATTCCTCTTTTCTAAAATTAAGAGATTTTTAATTGTCCATACAGACACGAGAAGGTGTTGGACAAGTGTAATTGGACAAAACATTATGAGCTTTTTGTTGTGTAATCCTAAAGCCCGTTTAGGGAGATGAGCTTCATTTCCAGACTTGGTTTTATTATAAACTGATTTAAAACTGATTTGATAACTTTTATTGCACGTTAATATAAAATAATAATACTGACACTTAGTACCGCGTCTACTAAACGTTCGGGTTATACGCTTAAGTACTAATTGCGCTAATGGGCTAGGATTTGAGAAGGTTGGATATAGAGGACGTGAACCCGCATGTGCGTGGAGGGAGAGTGGAAAACCATTTATAGAACCCAGCTAAACCCAGCGAGATTCGAAACTTGGTCTCCCTGTCCTCGACAGTCTAGCTCAACACTAAACTAGTGCGTTGGCTAGCTATACCACCGAGGCGGGTATTAGTATAAAATAATGTTGAATATATTCATTCTAGTGCTTGAATTAAGGGGGTGTTGCCGATACCAATTATATACTTAGGAAACTCTTTTCATTGTATTTTCCATGCTTTTAACTTTTTTTAGTTTATAAAGTATCATATCACTTGTATATTTTGTTTGTATTTATTTTACAACAAAATATAAAAATAAATGCAACCTTTATAACATAAGTATTTAATTTTAATTACTGATATATTTTATGCACCTATCTTACATCCCATTACGGCTATCCTCGTATTTACTCCAAAGGATAATGAATGACAAAGGTAAAATGTTTGGGAAATATGCCCGTATTTGCGTTGAAGGAGAATTATAAGCATATTAGGGAAAATCACTCTAAGTACACCCGATCGGGATTCGAACACTGATATCCCAGTTATTTGCAGTCCAGTCTAACGAAGAAGTGAATCCTATAGAATTGTGACCACAGAAGCTGGTCACAAAATATTTAATAATTCATTAAAAGTGTATTTCCAAGACCTCGTGTCACGTTTAAACTTTAGAAGCACTGGCATTGCATATTTGGGTTCAACACTCTCAATTGTTTGAAGTTTTGGTCAATGAAAGGGGAGTGAGGTGAAGTAAGGGATTACCGCTACCTGTACTATTGTACTCGGAGAGACGGCTGCTCTTAGCTCTCAGCTTGTCTTTCTCACGAGGAACATTTTGTAAGTGAGTTGTTTTAAAGAATTCTCACTTGGAAGCGCTATTATTACTGGATATTTTAAGTTTTACCTGACTCGAGGGGTGCAACAAATCTCCTGTAAGGCTATGTATCTCTTACTTCCTTGTCTGTGCCCTTGGCTCAATATACAGACATACTAACGAATGATCTAAGGTGTCATCTGAACATATTAATAATTACGTATAAATTTGATATATCACTTTGCTATCGGGAATAAATGGATACGCCCTGGGACTGCCACATTTCTATTTTGAACCGTGCTTCTCTTTGTCACATAAGTTAACAACCTCCAAATACTTGTCTTAATCGATTATTGCCTTGAGGGTATTTCATTGACCTTCCAATCGGTGTAACCAACATAGTATATATCGGTATAATAAGATTTGTGTCTCTGCTCCCGCTATCCTTGTCTCGACTTGTCGAGCCACCAAACTGGTGCCAGGTATGAGTCATCAGAGAAAACCCATTGCTGGGGAGGATTGCGACATCATTCAAGGTCACGATCTAGTCCTGTCTCGACTTGTCTTGTTGAGCCTCCAAACTGGCGCCTGGTAATGTCATCAGGGAAATCCGATTACTGGAGGAAGGTTGCGACACCAAAATAGATTCATAGGCTTGCAACAGGGGGACTGGACCAGTAGCTCACACCCTATGTTAGACAGCCTTCGAGAGAGGATGCCACCGCACGCTCCCGCTCTCACTAGTGATGAACAGAATTGGCGACATTGTATTTGAAGTGGGGGACGGGCCGAATGGACAGGCATTATCACCATCGAGGAAAGAATGCACGACTCAAGGTATTGTACGCTTCTTCCAATAAAAAACACCAAAAAACTACCTGCACCAACCACCAACCCTGCCCCCAAACATTCGAACCAATGGGGCACACATAAAAAATCAGTGGGGCACACCTTAACACCAATGGGGTACACATACAAATCAAATAACCCAATCACGTTTGGGACATCACACGCCATGATGACGTCAACAAGGATAATCAATTTCTAGGGTTCCAACATCGCACCCCATGATGACGTCACTGGGGGAAACCCAGATTGGGGTCAAAGGTCAAATTGTCATGGTACGCGATCCCTATACTTCTAAAAACGGTTAAAAGAATTACATAATTAAAACCAACTTTTTGTTGTGAAAGTTTTGACTCCCAAAAGTGACAACACAACACTGTTAAACGTTACCTGTGTAAGTTTTATTTATTAAATCAACATGATTTGTAGCGGCGCTCTAGATAATTCGAAAGACGCTGACTACATGACCAAAAAAACAAACATAATAGAAGAACACTTGAAAGTATAAAATAGAAATGCATGTTGACAAATGAGTTTAATGAAGCAAGTAATCCAGCTAATACACAGAGTAACATCAGAGCACAATCAAATACTTCCTAAAATGCCCTATTGTGTTGGCCAAGATAATTTGCATAACTGCAAGTTAAAATGTTGATGCTCTCATAGTGCCCTTTCAGTGGTTTAAAAAAACGACTTGTCTAATGGCTGAACCCGATGAGTTGTGTGGCCAGACAACTGCAACATACTTACAACGACTTCTCTTGCTATTTCCAAAGCTTCCAAATTATTTGACTGTGTTGTGTGGCCATCTAGAACTAAGAGAATTTTGTTATCGTTGTTTGGTTTGACGGCAGCAATAAAATGTTTTAACCACTGGACGAAGAGGTCACTGTTTATGTAGCCTGTTTCAGAAACCTAACCAAACCCCCAGGTGGAGCCCCAACTTTTAATTCATTAGCCATTCTCATGTGCTTAAAATTTAACATTGGAGGGACATAGGTTTGGCCGTATTGGCGACAGCATTCATTAAAACCCATGTCCCCATTTCTATAAGCTGCGAGGGCTCGTTCCATATCCGATTCATTCCAAGCTCCAAATTTTCGTTTCGTCATTCTGTAACACACAATGGACACGCGTGTTATTTATGTTTGTCTTGGTGTTTAGTAAAAGTTTGGTAAAAAATTAACACATATGGAGCAAGGAAGAATATAGGTGCCCAATTCGTACCGGTATGAATTAGGAACCCACTCATGGTACGATTCAGGCAACATCCTGGAGCTTTAAACATAACCTTATTTACAACCTCAAACTATTTCTACGATAAGAATAAACCATAGGTTACTTGTAGAATAGGTTATATTACAGTAATATATGCATGAAAATAAGTAAAACATAACTTCGGGTTCAGTATTTCTTTAGATACGAAGTCCCAAAAATTACATCCAGATCCACTGAAACTAAATAACATCAATAAAAGCGTTCAACGTGGTCATAAGAGTGTAATATTTTCGCGGGATACTTAACACAATGGGAGGTTCAAAACATAACTCCTAGAGCGCTCTACCATAATCATTTCCCAGAAAAATATGATGGTACGATATTGTTGGTGGTACAATATAGGCAACTTCCCCCCAGGGGCCGGACTGGTTAGCCCGCTACAGATTTTCCAACTATTGTAACACAAAACAACCAACACAACAGCTAGTTTCTCTTTGGATACAGGATTTAAATGTATTCTGTAATTACTCCACTGAGAATAATTGAGGTAGGGACTATAACATCACAGACATGGAATTTTCATTTTGTCTTGAATCCAGGCTTAAAGCCAGTAGTTTTGGTTTACAAACGGGAGATTTGTTATGATTCCACTTCACGCTATTGTAGTATTCCATGCTATATACTGTGTTTTTAACAGAATCTGTGTAATGGAACAAAATCTGGGTCTACGTCTCGCGCGCACATCCCATTTCGGAATGAGATGTTTACAGTCTTCTCAGTTAACGGAAACAACGCAGTCTGTGCATGGGTGGCCTCGTCTGTTCCCGCCTAGGGCAGCCATCTTGTACTTGTACTCTATGTAAGTATTGAGTGGTTTCCTTTGCACTTCAAGTTTAATTATATAACTACTCAAAATAAAAATAAACTTTAAGAAGTTACTATTTCAAGAGGAAGGAAAATTCATAATTATCAAATTATCATTGATGGAGAATCATGTGAGTGAGCTAGTGGAAAAATGCGAATTATGAGAATATGTGCAAGTGTTCTGTGGTGAGTTCATATCAACCCAAGCTCAAAATTGTAATATACTGTACATGATTATAGATTTATTTGATAATTAGGCCTATAAGCAATACATTAGTTGCAATTTATCGTGTTTGTTACTATTAAAATTTTGAAAAAACCACTGAACAATGTTATATTTAAATAAGTTTAACTAGTCTTTTGGGGCAGGCCTATATCAGGAAATACTGTTATTATAACAGTACAAGCATCAAACCCTTCCAATCAATGGCGCAGGAACTAGGGGGTACGGGGGTAAATTTTACCCCCCCCCCCAAAAAAAATTGAGGGTGGTAAAAAGTATCATTTTTACTTCCCCAAAATAATATAGTAAAACCTTTAGATAATGTGAACATCTTATTGAGGCAAGATACAATGTTCACACTATGTTAACATAATACAAATAAAATGTGCTTGGAGCATACACTGAAGAGATTTTGAAAACTCTGATAGTGATACCAGCTACATCAGCTACTGCAGAAAGAAGTTTTTCAATGCTTGGACATTAAAAACTATCTTCGCTCCACGATGAGGCAATGTAGACTAAATCACCTGAGAGGCTCAACAAAATTGAAATTTCAAAACTGGTTAGTGGTTTTATAGCTAGTAACAAATATAGGGCAAAGGTGTATGGAAATCTACTTTAATTTTAAGTTTTTCATAATTTTTAGTTGAGCTGCATCAGATAACATTTCTCTTAATATATTTTGTATGTATTAATTCTAATGTTTGGAATGACTAAAATAAATGAGAAAAATGCACAATGGTATCATTAAATAAGGTATCCCTCGTTATACGTGATATCACTTTACGCGTTTTCGCTATAACACGATTCAAAGAAATACAAAAATAGTACATGGTCAGCATGGAATTTCGCAGTCATCCTGTGGTGTGGTGGTGTGACCTTGTGAACACACATTCCAGTTAAAGCGTTGATCTTTACTGTACAGTTTGGTGTTTTAGGGGGATGGTATTGTCAACATTGAATATGCATGGGCAGAAGTTAAACAGTCCTGTATGAAGGGAGTTTGGCCTGAAGTTTCTGATTCTCATGATTTTGATCCTGACCACGAAACTTTCCAATTCAAGATATGACATCGTTGACGTAGCAAGATGTAGACTTGAGGACATAGATCAGGCAAATTTGGATCAATTGTTCCAATCCCACTCAACAGAACTCACCAATGAAGACCTTCAAGTAATGGAGAACGGCATAAAGAGGAAGAGCCTTATGTTGTTGAGCCTATCAAACAACTTTCAACAAAACACTTTGCTGATTTATTTAAGCACATTGATGGTGCAATTAGAATCATTGAATAGAATGACCCTAACATGAATAGAAGCACCAAAGTTACCAGAGAGATCCAGAGTTCTTTGGCTTGCTACAATTAACTCTATAGAGAGAGGGAAAATGCTGCCCATCAGTTGAGTCTTACCATTTCATCAAATAAATTGTAAATCGTGTCTAAAGACCCAGGGCCTTCACAACAGCAAAAGCTTACCATTCCAGGGCGTTCAAGAAAGCAGGAGCGTACCGTCCAAGAGTCTTTCGAAGAGCTAAAGCCTACCATCCAAGAGCCGTCAAGAGAGCAAGAGCTTACCGTCTAAAGGCCGTCAAGAGAGCAAGAGATTACCGTCCAAGGGCCATTAAAAGAGCAAGAGCTTACCACCCAAGGGCCGTCAAGAGAGCAAGAGCTTACCGTCTAAAGGCCGTCAAAATAGCAAGAGCTTACCATCCAAGGGCAGTCAAGAGAGCAAGAGCTTACCATCCAAGGGCCGTCAAGATAGCAAGAGCTTACCATCCAAGAGAGCAAGAGTTTACCGTACAAGGGCCTTCAAGAGAGCAAGAGCTTACCGTCCAAGGGCCGTCAAGAGAGCAAGAGCTTACCGTTCCAGGACCTTCAAGAGATCAAGAGCTTACCGTTCAAGGGCCATCAAGAGAGCAAGAGCTTACCGTCCCAGGACCTTAAAGAGATCTAGATCTTCCCGTCCAAGGACCGTCAAGAGAGCAAGATAATGATAATCCAGATTTGTCAAATCCAGTTAATTTATCATGTGATGGAAGATTAACAGTAAGTGTACCTGTAGCATTGTATTAATTAGATACATTGATTAAATATTGTGTTTGTTTACAAATCTCAGGAGATTGAAGATTGACAATAGGTGTAGGCTACCTAATGCATTGTACTAGTTATATAAATTTAAAAAATGCCATTCATTTACAAGTTTTAGGTTTTTATTTCCTTTGGAGTAATCCCTATATCACTTATGTTAAAATAATTTCACTTTCATTCTCGTGTTACGCGATTATTTATCAGAACAAATCACTCGCGTAGTGTGAGGGACAGCTGTATTACATTTCCCTGTTCTTTTTTTAATCTTAAAAATGTTATCCCATATAAGAGCACAGGCTTATTTCTACTCCCCCAAATAAAAACGTTCCTGCGCCACTGCAGTTCCAATAGCCTACATCATGGATTGAGTACCATGCCATTTGGAGAAAATAACAGTACTTTCCTGGATTTATTTCAACATACATGGTCTTGAAACATTAAGCAATGGGTTATTTTCATAACTTCTGTTAAAACTGATGACGTCACTACTGTGCCGCGTTAACATAATTCCATTTTCATACTGGAAACACATATGTACGTGAACACCATCACGTGTCATCTAATAATCCCAGTTATTAATCAAGATCACCATTTACCAGTCAGGCCTGGAAAGACATACGTAATTCCTTGTGTAAAGCCAGTAAAATTTGTGTTTGTGTCTTTAGATTTGGAGTCTATCAAAGAAGACAGAAATAAATTAATTATACATCTAATAAGAGAATACAACGATTGATCACGCGGTTGAAGGCAAAATATTTGCAAAATTCCCCGTTTTATTGGGTTTTAATAGACGGCGATGGTCTATCTGTTACCCGGATATATATATATATATATATATATATATATATATATATATATATATATNTAGCACGCTATGATTGGTTTCATTGAAATCCGATAGTAGGCCTATTGATCTTTTCTTTCAGCTACGTCCAACTTTGGAGACGCTTTTCATTAGGTTAAAATTGGGCAGAAGATCAAAACCGAATAACTTAAAACAATTTCAAAAGAATATGTGTGCAGTGCCATATTTATTTCCATCACGTAATTCTCGTGAGGTCCTAGAGAAATAATTTAAAAATAGCCTATCGATTATTCATTTTCTTTACGTCTTTTCACCCGCCTAGGCGATACGCATTTAGTCATTCTTATGGAGTAGGTATGAGGAACATATATTTGAGAGGAAATGTTCCAACATTTGAGTGTAGAGGGAGTGGTAAGCTATTTAGGAAAAAAACCTACTAGTATCCCAGCTGGGGTTTGAATGCAGAAGAAGACATGCAACTCCGCTGTCTTCTATCAAGACAGATATTAAAGATATTAGAGAAAGTGTTAAACATTGCCTCCATTCCTCACCAGGATTTTTGAAAATTGGATGCATTTGGATAATAAAGAATATTGGATTGCAGAGTTAAATTAAGAATAATGAATTCACAAACAGACGTCAAACACTCTTCTGCGATCAACTTAGAAAACTTCAAAAAATGTCGGGGCTATGTGGGGGGTTTGAGCCTCATGAGCCCCCCTCGCTACACCCGTGCTATATTTCTATCTTGTAGGCTACGCCATAGTTGAACAATGCAAGGTAAGTCTGCTAAGTGCACGTATCAACCCTGTCAACACTCAAATTGTGGAAGGCAACTTTATGGACCTTTAAACTAGGGTTGATTAAATACTTAGTAGTTTTCTTACATATATAAAATATTTTATTCAACCCTCTACAAGAAAACTTGTTAATTCATGTCTAGCTTTTACAGTTTATAAGGGTGGATGAAGTTACTGAAGAAATTAACTTTTAACTGTGGTTGAAAAACCGCCTCGTGTCCAAATTATACTTACAGCTCCACTGAGAGATTTTAACATTTTCTTCTTATCTGTGTCAAAAGTGTCAGTATTAGGTACCCATTTGGTTTAATACTCTGGTATTTTTTTATTTGGCAATCACAAAAATTATTAGGCCTAACGTGAGTTTCTATATTTTTGTGAAAGAGTGTTTTTTTATGTGAGAAAAATGTAAATGGCAAAATTAGGGTATTTTAGTTTTACATAAAATTAATAAATTTATGTCTTTATTACTTAAAATTAGGCCTACCAAACTGAGGGTAGTTGTTATGTTTTTATACGTGGGTTTTGAATTTACTTGGGAAATTATTTGGGGAGGGGGCTTAATATAGTCCCAGCCCCACCAATATAAAAACACGGGGGCTCGAGCACCCAGACCCCCTCTTCCTGAGCTCTTGAAGGTGGGAGTTAGTTGTATATTAAACCCTAGAGCATCAAAGAAAAGGTGTAAATCTCATGTTTGATCCCAAACAAATAGGCCTATAAAAATCAACAACCATGGTTCAAATAAATTGGAAAAAGGTTTTTATTGCAAACATTGAAAGGGGGACTTTAAGCCCCCACACTAGTTTTATGGGAATACAGAATTTACCAACAATATTACCCGGTATGGTCTAGTGGCCAGGATAGGCCTACCTGGCTTTCACCCATGAGGCTCAGGTTCGATTTCTGGTACCGGAGATGTTTTATCTAGCGTATAACCCGAACGGTTAGTAAGGTGCAGTGCTAAATAAAAAAATACCAATAATAGGAAAGCTATACGTCAATCAGTTATACGTGGTTACATGGTCCAAGGCGTCACTTTCGTAGCCTGACTGGATTTCGGTGACAGGGAAATCGTGGTTTGATTCCTGTTCAGGTGGAAATCCACTGAGGATGTTTTCCTAAATTGTTTTCGACTCTCCCACCCCTGAAGTGCGGTTGCACTTCCCTTAAATTCTACCTTCCTCATCTTTACCCATTAGTGTAAATATATGGATAGCCGGCTGGATATGCGGTGCACACACACACAAACAAGTTCTGCTTTAATTAGGACTAATCCTATTCAAACGATGTAAACATAACTCGGATGGAAACATTAAGTGTTGAAATGTGAAGGGGAAACCCAACAGACATGACTGCTTCCGTTTGGCCGAGATCGCGACTATAAACGATCTAACCACTCGACCCACTTGTCAAACTGTTCCATTTCAGAAAAACCTTGTTGTGAATGGAATGGAATGGAGGTGGTTCTGGATCCCGGAATCAATGAAACATTCCAACCGATGTCATTGGCTCAAAATGATAAGGTAGGTCTCGTGTGGGCGTAACTAAGTCCTGCTTATTGAGATGGGATTGGCTCTCGGTTTGGGTTAGAATTTGCGCCTGCGCGGAAGTAAAACTTGCCGCGACACTACACAAAGCGTAGGAAGATGAGTGTATTTTGGGGGACAGTTAAGTTGTCATCTGAAAAGTGAAGATAGTCCGGATGGCAACGTTGTGTTTCCTTGTTGACAGATTTGAGTAAGTTGAGTGAAAGAAACCGAACTGTATCGCGTAATAGATCGTGTTTGTTACATTTATCAATTTTGAAGTGACATAGTAATAACCAGAACTCGCTTTCAAAATAAATTGGTCTATCGTGGTGAGGTTTATTGTTTTTTTGTTTTTTGGTGACCAGACGAGCCATGACATAAAGTGAAGACGTGCTGTTGACGATGATGGCCAGAACTCGCAAATGCCGGTACAACACGGGCGTCCAGCCCCTAGACCCCGGATGTCACACCAGCAGTTGCGACAGTTTCCGGAGCACGCAAGATGAAAAATCTCCTGTCGTGTTCCGAAACAGGTAATGTAGCTACTTATCGGCGGGAAAACTATCGCTATGCCTCAAATAAATACAATTATTAAGGTGGGGGTGTAGGGGACGCGAGAAAAGATCGACGTTTTTGCAGTCTTTATATCAAAACAATCTTTTGTTCAAAATAAATCAATTATTGCTTCAGTAGAATCAGACAGTTTAATTTTGTTCACCTGGTGATATCAACAGTTGTTGAATATTTGTCAAGGGTGTTCTGGAATTTAATAACAACTTTTTGAGTTTATTTAAAACTTTCTCATCTAACGCTGCTATGCCAGTGACAGTTGACAGTGACAACTGTTGACATCCCCTTGTGGGGAAAATTAAACTCTATGTTTGTACTGGAGGGATATTTGATTTATTTTGGCCAAAATAACATTTTTTTATAAAAACTGCAAAAAACACTAACCTTTTAAAACTTACCACACAGTCCCACCTAAAACCAAACAAATTCTATTTTTGAGATATCTGTGCTTTTCTCATCCCCCCTCCCCACTCTAATGTGGGTACTTATCCTCCAACTGCCCTCCTCTTCCCTGTACTATTGATTGAGCCATTATATTGGCCTAAGCCAGGGAACCCCCGGCCTTTAGGGTGCATGTGGCCTTTTGAGGTGTTCGGCGCGACCTTTCGCAAATTCTTTAAATGAACTATACATTCTCAAACTCAAATTGTATTCCTACAATACAATCAAATTACGCTTTTTTTTTAACTGTTGAGATGTTTACTTTGTAGAACAATATTCCTTCTTATAGGATTGTATAGTCCTCATTACATGCTGAGGGATATATATATATATATATATATAATATATTTAAGCTTGCTTGTACAGTAGCCTATAAAGTTGAATTTAAAAATGAAGAACAAACTCGAGAAATGTGAAAAAATGTTTCTGTCAAATTTTTTGTAATTAGGTCTATATATTATTATTTTTTTAAATTGTCCCTCTATGAATAAATAATAAATAGGCCTATATAAAAATTTCTTATGAGTAATCCGCGAAGGGACATGCAATGTGACATTTCAGCGTCAAAAAGCTACCCACCCCTTGGCTAATATAAAAGGATCAAGAACTTTGTATTTATTTCGAATGCTTTTTACCTCCAAATACTGTCGCAAATTTGTTTAGAAAATTCGACTACAGACCTAACTGACACTGTTTAGAGCTCAGATAGGCTCTAGATGCCTAAACTAATCAATTTACCTCTTTGTGGGATTATTTGAGTTGAGCATCATCTACCTAGAAAGAACCATTTCTAATCCTAGAGTTATTACTGCACACCCTTTTGATAATTTCTTTGGTATAATTAGTAGGGTTATTAGTTTTTAAAAATTTCTAAAGTTCAAAATTTATAAGCTTACAATGGATAGTCCTAAATGTATATACATGCCACATATAAACATTTAATTTATAACTTCAAAAAATAAAAGAAATATTAAGTGCTAGCCACTAGGCCTATCTTAAAATGATAGGCTTTCTTTCAAATAGCAATGTAAGTCATTGATTATATATTAGGCTGTGACTGATACATTCCTTTAATTGATATCCAAACAAGAAGCTATGTTTACGATTTAATTTATACTCAAATATCTACAATTCATCCTTTAAAAAAAATCTATACTTTCACTGTAGAATACAATAATGGCTTTATGGATAGTTAATGAGCTGTACATAAACCAGTGGCTAATAGCGGCAAAGAACGACTAGATTGATCCCACACCTGCTACTTGGCTTTGTAATTCAAATTATCATTATCGTGATCATAACTCTAATATATTCGACTGAATATATCGTAACGCTCAATGATACGTAGGCCTATTTCTCTTAATTCTACCTGTGTATTTATTAATAATGGACAGGAGCCATACTTTTATTACCTAAAATTATAAAAACATACCTATAAAACAATCTAAAAATTGTTAAAAATTACTTCAAATTTACGACAGAAAAAGCCTAAAAAATTTGAACAAAAACTAATAATGAGCGACTAATTCAAATCCGCACTTTATAAGTGGATATATATATATAGACTAATGAAGAGTCTTTAACAATTACTAAACTCTTGCATTCTGGTAAATAAAATATTGATCTACCAATCTCTGCTTGAGAAGTAATAGCTACCCGCTCCCAACGCAACCCTCTCCAACTCCAGCTCCAGTTAGTTGCAGTCTCACCAGGAATGTTTATATTACAACCAGACAAGTAAAGCGGATACAAAGTTCATGACTACATTAACTTCGCATTCAGACAACTAGGTGTTGAAAAATCAATAAAATATCGATAATATATAGAAATATATTTTTCACACATAAGTGCCTAACAATAAATGACTAAAAGCAAATCAAAAATGTCTAAAAATTACTCAAAAACTATGCAAACCAAGAAAATTAGTCATAGGTCTAATATTGCAAAATGTTAAAAAAAATGACAAAAGAATACCCTATAAAAAGTTTCCACAACCAAGGGATCATAAAACGAATGTATAGTACGTATTTACAGCACACATGAGCGTTGTCTGTCATGTATAGTGAAAAAAAGATGACATGTCATCAACATCTGGACCCTGATGACATATCATATTTGCAAGTAGAATATTGTGAGCATAACAATCCTGTTGGCTTATTATTTATTTTGAAATGTACACTGTAAGAAAAATCTGTGGTAAAATTCCCATACATGTATTGGAAGTAATTAACCCATACAAGTATTGAAGTTTTCCCATAAACGGTCATGGGAAAAGTGCCATACGTTGGTAGTAATTTTCATATACTGGGTCGGTATTTTTCCCATACCTGTGTATGGAAAAATTAATATTTGACCGCCATGAAAGTTGTAATTTTCATATACTCGATTGGTATTTTTCCCATACCTATGTATGGAAAAAATAATATTTGACCGCCATGAAGGTTGTAATTTTCATATACTGGGTTGGTTTTTTCCCATGTTTGTTTATGGAAAATAATTATATTTTACCTATACATTGGTTGTAATTTTTATATACCGGGATGAGATTTTCCCCCTGTTTAGTAATGGGAGAAACAAAATA
>CABFWO010007074.1:0-28434 GCA_902155825.1 Timema genevievae
ATTTATTTTATGTTTCATATAGCTTATGCCCCTCTATACTCGTTATGTTGTTTACGGTGGCCTTAAACTACGAGGTAAAAGAGAGGGCGTAACAATACCATCCCTCGATCAGAGAAATAATTTCAATTTACTAATTTTTAAAGTAAAACAGTAAGGATTAGTGAAAGACAATCATATTTTTACACCACATCTTATTTCTCGTCCAATCCATCTAAATTTAACAACACTAATGGGTTGTGGATGAGGAATATAATGTTTAATAGTAAATGAACCCACATTTGCGGTACATTGAAAAGAGATAAAATTTTTGGCATCCTCACTCAAAGCAAGATGAAAATGCCATTGTTTTGAAAAAAGACCTACTTAAAAATAGCATTTTCTATGTTTTTTGGTCTTAATAATTAAGATACTTGATATATTTTTGATGTTGATTGAAAAGTTTATTTACTCCTAGCCAATCTATGTCATCCCAATACATTATCACATTTATGATAGAAGCGTGCTTAAAGTATTGTCTTAAAACTGCATTTTATTACATTTACGGACTATCCGCTTTAACTACACCAATGGAGTAGGTATAGTAAAGGTATGAGTTAGAGTAAGTGTACCCTAAATTGCGTAGAGTGAGGGTAAGGCGCAATTTAAGTATACATCCCTCAAAACACCCGACCGAGCTTCAAGCTCTAAACCACCTCGCTACTCTGACTAGACAAACTTGAGTCGACCTCAGTGGCCTTTGGGTAAAGTTCTCGCCTCAGGACCCGATGCTAGTTGGTTCAAGCCCAGCCGGGTCCGACGGATTTTTCTGGAGCAATAACAATCCGTAACACAGCTTCCTTAGGAGGGGAAGCAAAGCCGTCGATTCCATATCGAACCCATGAAGTTATGTGCAAATTTCTTTTCGGCCAAATTAGTAAGTCATTTTGCTCTCGCTCATAAAAGCTCTCGTGTACTAATATAATCAGTTGTTTCAGAAAGTGCATGTGAAATACCTTAAATAGCGCTATATATATATTTGACATTTAGCTCGCATGTACACTTATGCTGGTGTTTTTATCATAAAAATTGATTTGAAAAAGAAAACAAACGTAGATCTATTTAATGCTCCATTTTTTTTGTAAGTTTTAGAAATAGAAAACGAATAAAGCTCTTAATATTTATATTAACAGAAAGCAGTGTGTAAAACTTGAATACTTCCAATGCCTGACACATTTGATAGTAGTATTAATGGGTGTGTTGTTGCCCATAAATAGCTAGTAATATAGTGTGGGTGGGTATATCTCTTATTATAATAGAGTATATAATACAGTATTATATTAAGGGGTGGATTTATGCATAGGCCTAGTAGGTATGTGCCTATGGCGGCAAGATTTAGGGGCGGAATCTGATAGGAGACAAAATATATAGGTCTATACATTTTTTTCTGCCACGTAAAATAATTCAATGTCAATCGTCTCAATTGAAGGTCACTTTTTGGAGAAAATGGATTTGTCTGGTATCATGGACCAGTTCGCTCAACAGAAATCGAAGAGAAATATATTGTATGAAATTTTCTTATTATGTACATGCTAATATTGTATTTATAGTAACATTATCTACAGTCTACTAATGCAAACCTTATATTATTAAATTACGTATTACTTGTATTTGTGTGTTGTGGTAGTGTAAGAGTATTTATTTCAATTTTTAAGTTTTTTCTTAGATTCTTACTACCTTTAAAACCTCACTATAGTAAATAATTAAATAATGTAAGCAATTTTTATCTGTTACACTACAGATATTACTTATGTATAAGCCTACTCTATTTTTGTATTGGTGCATGAGGGGGGTAGAGGGGAAGAAGGGATTTTTAAGTGGGTAAATTAAGATAGGAAAGGTGGGCGGAAAATAATCTAGTACCTATGGACAGCAAATTATCTACTGATTATGGACGGCAGAGTCACAAATCCACCCCGGATTATATTTTATAGTGTGGAGTTCAAGTTTTTCTCATTTTAATATTTCCTAAGACAGTCACTGATCATAATTAACTCATAATAAATACAAAGCCCATGTAACTCTTAAAGAATATTTAATTCTAATATATTATTATTATTAGTACCGCGTTTTAATGCCCTTTCGGGCTATACGCACTTACGCTAATGTGTAATGGTAGGGTGATTGTGAGATGAAATGGAGGACCTACATTTTAACGTGGAATCCGAACCACAGCGGAGGCCTGTCATTCCTCATATTCACAATTTGTGATTAATACACGTCTTGTCAGAGGTGAAGGAAGGGTTTGGCAATCAGATAAATCTGTGCCGGGACCAAGGATTGAACCCCGGACCCCCAACACAGAAGTCCGACATCTTACCCTTAGATCACCAAGTCACCGAATTCTAATATAATATAGCAAAGAGATAATGGAATATTGGAGTAAAATATTTGAAACTTGTTGAATTACATATATGATAGTCACTTCCTACTCAAATCTAAGAGATTATTATTTGGTCAATAGTAATTAACCCTACTGGAATTTCTGCACAGAATTATATTGATTTGCCCCTTCATATTTAAATAACAAAGTGATTATATATACCGCTCTACACATGAAATCAACAAGAAAGTTAGATTATTCGAGCCTAATATGTTTTTTAGAACATAAACATCACACATTTGATGTAAACATGGCCGAATTTCCCTACAACTATTAAAATAAAAATATAACCTTATGATAAGTTATGCAGCATGTCAATTAAATATTATCCACCAACAAAAAATAAATGTAATTGTTTAACATTACCTACGCCTATTTTTACTTTTATAACATATGATATAAGGTAATAAAATATTCTGAACAAACAGGATGCCTTCCTAGCATTATTTATCTAGGCCAAACAAAATAAATCTATTATCACCCCGCCGTATTCATTATATATTGAAAAATAGAAAAAAATAAGAGCAAGGCCTGCACATTTAAAACATAAAACAGAGCTCTGACTCTCTGCTTTCTTATGCGGAAGCGGAAGAAGAGAGTTGATGTTCTACTAAACTAAACTTACTGTGATGTGTTGTATGGCTTTGAATATAAATATTTTGTGTTAATTTTCTGTTAAGTGTGAAATTCTTGTCTTCCTACTCTCCTTTCATTGTTCATGTAAGCCTAATCAAAAATTATATATTTTTGGACATGCATGCCGGATGTCAGTTAATTCACGGATACAAACAGTAGGCCTACGACATGATCATTTGAGCAGATATAAGCATACAATATTCTCAAGTGAAAATTTATTAGGCCCCTTCGTTTCAAGGAAAACGTCCATTAAACTACTGAAAAAACACTTTACTACACTTTAGTTACAAAAATGTTTTTTCATCTGTAATAACACTGAACACTAACAAGAGGTGATCGAAGCTTGCACTGCGCTTAGAAATGCATTTCTACTCACGTCGGATGTGGTCGGCATGCAAGCGGAGTAGCATGGAGAGGTCAACCATCGTAGTAGCCGCATGTAGCCGTGCCACAATGTCTTTGGGCGACTGTAGTGGGTCGTTGGGAGGGTAAATAAGTACTTTCGTGTGATTAAACCGAAAGTAATCCAGTGGTATGAGATCCATTGACCTTGGTGATCATTCTATAGGTCCACCATGGGGGCCCATCTGTGGGGGTAAATGTCATGTAGCAGTCGGCGCTGGGGCACCGTTACACTGAAACCACATCCTCTGCCGCATATGTAATAAGACTTCCTTGAGCAGTGCAGGTAAGACCGTGTGAAGGAAGTCACAGTATTAATGTGAATTCAGTCAATCTGTCAGCAAACAGGGGCTCACAAGTATATCCCCAACAATATCGGCCCATACTTTGACACTGGATCGTTGTTGATACGCACGAACCCGATTGGCATTCAGGTTAGCAGGAGCCCAAAGGTGGTTTTAGTGGGAGTTCGTCACACCTTCGCGAGTACATTATTATTATTAGCACCGCGTCTTACTACCCGTTTGGGTTCGCGAGTAAAGAAGAATTGGTTGGTCTACATTATACAACCAATGCAATCCTCATACACCTCGTGATGTTGTAGGAGCCACTGGCAGAACCGTACCTGGCGAAGAAGATCGGCTGGGAGTAGATGCTGCGTTGTGTCATAATTGTACTGGTGGTAGCCCTCATAATGCATTACCTGGTGTACCACTCGCCTTGACACGTTCATAGCCCGTGCAATGTCACGTGTGCTGCACACTGGTGCCTGTTGGATAGCAGTTAGTACTGAATCTTCCAAATCTGGCGTCGGCACATTGCGTGGTCGTCCTGCATCCACACGTTGATCTGGTTGCATTTGACCTGTCTCCCGGTAGCACATCTCCAGCTGGAAAAACACATTTAATCTCGGGTGCCATCTGTTAGGGTAGCAATCAGTGTACAAATGCGCTGCCAGCCCAGTTCGGCTGTCCGATACACCTACGGGAATTGCCCTGTCCAGGTACTCTCCGTGTGTGTACTCCATGGCCTATATAACATTCCTGAACCACCATATTTATTACGCCGCGGACCCAATGCAATGAAAGGCACAGCGTTTTCACTTCACCTCACTCTTTCCATATGGGAATAACACATTTATGTCACGACTGTCTTTAGTAATTTCATGTCATTTTCTTCGAAACGTAAGGGCCTAACACATTTTTACCCAAAAGTATCTTATGCTTAAATTTGCTCACATAATTATGTAGTTCTTTTCATGTCCACGAATTACCTAACATCCTGTTACATCCTTAAAAGTATAATATACCACTGATATGCACTTGGTAACATACTTGACAATAAACGTAAGTGCGATTGTTTTGTTCTACAACATATAATTTTCTATTAGCAGCTAACCACAACAGTATTATTTAAAGACATTAAAAGCTTAGTAAGAAGGAAGTAAATTAAAGAGATAAGAAAGAGTACAAGTCAGTGGCGGCTCGTGAGTAATCCTTAAGGAAGGGTACTCTCTTAAAAATTGTTAAATTAGGTTAACAACAGCTTACCTTATATCAACCTTATACCATCATAACTCTAGCTGACAAACTACACTATAAACTTATAAAAAGGATAAAATCAATAAAAGTAAATACAAGCCTAATATAAAAATATAACAACTCGCTTGGTTTGAAGTCAAAGATTGTCCATCGTGAAATACACACACACAAGTAAACAAAAATTATATAAAGATGTTCTTAACACTATCTTTAACATTATATACACAATATACTTTAAGAATTATTGTATCGATAAGTTTATCGTTTGAAAGATAAATCTAACCTTCGGTTTTTGTTTGGTATCTCGCGAATCATTGACTCTTCTATAGACAACATGGCCAAAGCAAAATCTATCTTCACTCATACTGTTTCTTGATTACTGGCCTTTCATTGTTTTTAATGTAAAACTTTTCTTCTAATGTTAAAAAACCAAAATCCAGTTTTCTAATATCGGAAACCTTCATTATTCACTAAAGTAATCGAAAACACGAGCGAAAACGCCTCACACACAACATACAAATCAACGACTTATAGCCGGCCGATTGAAGCTTGCAACAGACCACACTTTAGCTCAGCCCCAAAAACTTGACAAGGTTAAATAAAGTGACGTCAGGCTGTCATGGAAACCACCCTGTGACGAAAGAAGATCTCGGGGGCGCTGTTGAACTAGCCCATCACAGAGCTTGTTAGCATACGAGCGCTTCATATCACACGCTGGCGCAATTAATATTTTACTAATTTCCTCAATAAAATGGACAAAATATATAACGATTTTAAAAATTGATTTATGTAATGAAAAATTACGAGAAAATTGGTATGCATTTCAAAATGAATAGGTTTTTTTAAAGGGGCATTAGTCCTAAAAACAAAATTTTACAGGAGAAGGAAAAAACTTGATAACATCTTTAAAAAATTTGTAATATGATACTTTGGTATTTTTTCCTGTTCATATGCTTCAACATTAACGTCCCCATTCATATTTATATTTTTAAAAACAACCATGGATTTTAAATTTAATTCTAAACTTTGAGTACTTATGCCCTTTTAAAAAAATGACCATAGGGTTGAAGTAATCAATTATTTTTATGATAATTTCAACTTTGATTGACATAGTTTCAACTTTAATTTACAAGCCAAAAAGTTATTGATCACATGTATTGCAAATGGTTACAGGCCACTGTAAGATTTCGTTATAGAATTCTTGGTATTCAACAGGAACATACTGGATCAGTTTTCGAATGTCTTTAATCTTTGTCTCATTCATAGGAACTTTTCCTGAATACGCAGGTTTGTCTGGCAGAACAAACTCTTGATTTGGCCTAACAGAAAAGTAGAAAGTATGATGGATCAACCCATTAATATGCGTATAGGCCTGGATGTACCCTTTTTTCTCCCTGCTGAGAACCAAGTGGAACAAGCTGCTAATGCCGAAATGGACCTTTTCATCCCGTCGTAATTTTTGGGATTCTGTGGATACTGCCGTCTTCCTGTAGAAATTTTTCCACCAATTTTTGTAGTCTATAATTTCACTCAAATCAACTTTTTTAACAATGAATTTCCCTGGCTTCGAACTTTCAATAATGTATTGGATTATTTCGTGAATACTGTAGATTCTATCCTGTCTTTGCAGCTTTCGTTTGATTACCCCGAAATCCCTATCGCAGGGTAGGAAGCTATGACCTCTCACGGGGAAGAACTGTTGAACTGTTTGGAACCTTCCAGTGTCTGTTAGTGCCAAAAGATACCTACACAGAGCTTGATTTTTATTTTGTGCTGAACAGTTGTCTGAAAAAAGACGCAGCTCAGTGTATGTATCAGCTACTTCTTTTAAGAAATCACTGAGAAAAGAGCATACCTCATTGGGACTCTTTCTACCTTCCCCTTCATGATACACGTATAATGTGCTCAAGTTAGATTTAATGTTATGAATGCAAAAAAGATTAATTGTCAACTGTCTTAGGTAAAAAAGTTCTTGAACAGGCGTCTTTGGAAGACTAATATTCTGCATATAATCAAAACTTAATGATAAAACATTAGTTTCTGCTTTTCCCAGGTCTGAGGCCTCATGTCGTAATGCGTCATAAAACTTCTTGCTCCTCCTTTTATGAACCATTAACTCAGCTAAAGCTGCACGTTTTGCTACTGGATTTAGATGTGGTGATTTAATTTTTAAATTTAAGTCTTCACATGTGCAACAAGTGTCCATTTGTGGACGGCCAAATGTGTAATTAAAATGTTTTCTAAACACATTCCAGTATGTGTAATAGCTAACTATTTCTTTCAGGTTCTGGTGTCTCACTTTGAAAAGCTTCCACATGAGCTTGACATTGAGATCTGCACTCAAATAAAATTTTGTCTGGCCAAGATAGTGAGATTCTTTCAACGGAAAAGATTCAATATGCTGTCGAATCAGATCATGAGTTTCAAAAGAAAGGGTGTGAGTAGCCCCCAACCCACGTTTGTCTTCCGGTGTCTTTCCAGCTATTTTCAGCTCCCTTATTCTTCTCAATCGTTTCACAGTAATGTTAAAAACAGACACAAAAGCATCAAGACATACCTCTGTTCGAAGAGATCTCACAAGAACATGGTATTTAAAGGTGGCAGAGTTTACCCTAGTAGAATTCTGAGATCTAGGTCGCCGCCGTTTAACCTCCAAAATATGTATCAAGCCCTGAATATAGACATCTTGTTCATTCTTCGTTTTTATGTTATGTAGCCGTGTGAAAACATCCAAACAATTGTCCTCCCCAAGGACCTCCAGGCACTTTTTCTTGCATCTGTAACATAAAATAAGAATTAGCTTAAAAAGTTACATGTTTGATGATATAGATAAAACTAGCACCCACAATAGCCTAGACCTAAAGGCTAAACCAGCTCCGAATTAAAATAAATTGAGGTAAAGTGAGTCAAATACGGTGGTAGCTTAATACTGTTGTACTTAGAAGTAGGATTAATTTCACCCGAACATCACACATGAAGGTTAAAATGCAGTTTATTTTTTTACAATGAATAATGCCAACCTGCATGAAAACTCCGGCTGTTTGCATGGAACATTTTTCCCACGATGGTTTACGTAGGCTTCTCCTTTCAGCCTAGCAGCTTTGATCTTGTTTACTTTATAATTTGCAGGATTTCTTCCTTTTCTCTTTTGAGAGCCTGTGTCAGGAACATCACTCTCTGAAGAGCTCATTACAAAATCCTCTAATCCTTTAATTAACACAGTGAACTAAAGAATCTTAATTTGAGATTGGAAAGCAGCTGACTTAGGTCATCAGTTTTACCACAGATAAGAACATAAAATATCATTACAGCTATGGTTCTAGTGTGTGGCGCCACTGCTACTGCCTTCTGCTTAGTTTTAAAAGGGCATGAGTCCGTGACTAATGCCCTTTTAAAAATAACCATAGTTTTCAAACTTGAATAACCTCCTTGTGCAGTGAAGTGACTGATGCCGTTTAAACACCAAACGATGGGTCTAGGTTTGGAGAATTAGAAAAATAATAAAAGTGAAAATGGTCAAAAATGCGACTGATGCCCTTTTAAAAAAACACGATTCAAATATGCTTTTGCTTTATTTTGTAGGGAGGGCGGCACCCCAGAACCCTCCTTCACGAGCTACCCCTCAGTACCACATATAAAACATTGTAACAAATTTGACTGTCTGATGTTGAGCGCCTAGTTTACTCAACAACAGATTTATATCAACTTTATATTATTTCTTACCCCTTTAACACAACAGTATTGTTCTGTGCTTGGAAGATATTTTGCTATTACGTTTATCACCCAGTATTGTTCTGTGCTTGGAAGATAATTTGCTATTACGTTTATCACCAAGACTATTAACGGGATAGTGATGTGAAAGATTAATTTTATAAAATACTCTAGAATTAGTGTGAAGATAGATGATTGGAATACTAAAGAACAGCACAATGTACTCTACATGGCCGAGGTTCAAACCTTGACCTCCCCGTCACAGGAAATTCAATTTATTGCACTCTTAATGCCAGAGGATGGAATGCAGAGTCAAAGATGATTAGGGTTGAGTTAAAAGTCTTACATGTGTTTCTAGTCAATTTTGCGAATACATCTAAGCACAGTCACAGCTGATAACAAACACCTGATAGAAAGGGTGTGCTACATCACAAGGAACCATTTTCCCACATTGCCAGGATCCAGTCTTTTTGGTATTTATTAGTAACATTGACAGTATATACTTAATTATTGTAGTAAACAGATGAATTTCTCAGATTTTATATTTTAACTATATTGTATTCATATAATTTGAAGACTTAGGCTGCTTTTATGCACGCGTTTTGTGTCGCGCGACACACGACGGCAAGAGCCGTCGCGTTTTGTAGGTTCATTTTATGCACGCGGCATTTGCCGCCCGTATATAAAAATAGTAGTGGGGGAGGATAGATCGTATCAGTGCTGCCAATGTCTTTGTGTTGGGGAGTGTAAGATGTATCCGCGCGTCATCTATATGGAGTATTGTCAACTTATATTGAAAAAAGGGAAAGAAAATTGGATGTTCATCCCATCAACTTTGCAAGATTTGAGGTTGAGGCATTTCGTAACCTCTAAAAAAATTAAAAGACAACAGAAACAAATTTTTAAAAACTATTTTTGAATGGTAAAACACATATATCCAGTGAATTTTCTTTATATTTCTGGTTTTGTACTTCTCCAAAAGTTAATTTCCAATTACTTTATTTTTCTTGATTTCATCTTTAAAACATTCAGTACCCAATCATTATTTTTTAAATAAAAATGATAAAAATATTAATTATTTAAATGACACAATAATCCTATTTGTAAACCTCCAGGCAACTGGACCAATATTATTTACTAGCCAGGGGTTGGCAGCTCTGGTGTCTAGACGACGGAGAGCAGACAAGCGGCGCGTTTGCATAAATGGACTCATAAGATGCCATGTATTTAGATTATTTCGGGCGGCTTTTGCCGCTGGCGTTTTGTAAGACACGACGGCATGTTTTACAAAATGCGACGGCAAGTTTTTCGGACGGCAGAGCATAAAAGGACTCATTTGTTCCCAGTGAATTAGAAAACGCGACGGCTTTTGCCGCCGTGTGTCACGCGGCACAAAACGCCTGCATAAAAGGGCTCTTAACGGACTTCTAGGGAAATGGAGATTTATATACAAAAATTATATTTTTCATTTTAAATAATTTTAACACTAACATTATTCATAAATATTAGTGATGATAATGAATTTTATTATATAAAATACAATAGTAACAAAATTCCTCTTCATTTCTTTATGCCCTATTGCATTTTGAAATGCTCAAAGACAATTTTAATCAGGGGCTAAACAATCTGGCAATATCTTGATATTAATTAAATTAATAACGGCCGCATGGTCTAAAGCGCTACTCTCGCAGTGGAATAGACTGCAGATGACGTTGTGATCGAGGTTCGAAACTCGGTCGAGTGTACTAAGGGTTGTTTAAAAAAAAGTTTTCCACTCTCCCTACATGAAAATGTGCGTACACATCCTCTAACTATAACATTTCTCATCCTTAAAACCACTAGCGTAACTAGTATAAAAGCGTATAAACCAAACGGATAGTAAATACGTGGTGCTAAAAAAATAGAAACGGGCAGTCTCATTTCACCAAACATTACCTGTAAGAAAACAAAGTTAATCTAGAAAATATAAACAATAACAAAAATAAACATTAAAAAGAAAAAAGTAAACACTATCCCTAACTATCTGACACCTTAGCTCAGTTGGTAGCTTGTATGTTTACTGAGCTAAGGGTCCCGGGCTCGATTCCCGACATGGCCGAAAATGTATCATTGGTGAAATATGGGTTAAACCTCTCATAGTGATAAATTAGGCGACTGGGTATTGTGCCTGTCCTAGTCTTGTTAGATTATTAGACATATGAAGCTATGAGAGGCCAAGCAAGCCAGTATCTGAAAATGTATCGTTTAATAATAAAGTGACCCGGACCATAGGCTGGAAACAGTAATGGATGTAAAGTAAATTAACCTTAATAATGGTTATATTAAACAAATTGGCCTGCGGTTGATTTTATTAGAGCATTTCACTGATTAATATTGATAAGTAATCTTACTTTGCAAAACTTTGGGACTTTTGTGGCAGCCCCTTGTTCCATTCCTACTGATGAAAGAATTAGCCGAAACCAATGCTTTGAATTATAAATAATGCCAACATTTCCAAAATTGATCATATCACTACTTCTTGGTTTTATTCTTCCAAAGCACCTTGTTTTCGAACATCTATGGTGTAGGAAAATAAGGTGCTTAGGAAGATATTTGGTTCAAAAAGGGTTGAGGCTAAGGGGGAGTGAAGTATGCTACATAATGATGAGATACATACCCTCTACTCGTCACGAGTATCTTATATTACGGTGGGCAAACATTCAGCACGAATAGGGGAGTTTATAACCTGGTTTAGGGTGTTGACTGGCAAACCCAATGGGAAGAGATCATAAGAAAGACCTAGACGCAGATTGGAGGATAACGTTAGAATGGAGCTGAAAGAGATAGGGTGTGATGAGGTTGGATGGTTAGAACTAGCTCAAGATGGAGATAGGTGGCGCACTTTTGTAAGTGTGGCAGTGACTTTTGAGTTCCTAATGCCATAGCATAAGTAAGTAAAGTAAGAGACCACGTTTTACACCCATATAAAACAATCGGCCAACCATTGTTTTGTATTATTCTGAGATTTACATTCCCTGACAGCAGGCGAGATGTTAACAACTTACTGACCGAGTAATACCACACATTTCCCGGCAATATTCTTTTCATAGTTTCCAATCTATTAATGGATTGCCTTTGTGCACTCAATTTGTGGACAAGCTAATAATTGGTCTCAAATACTCAATTTATTTCAATCTATTAACTACTATAATCTGATTTTGATTGCCATAATTAGCTCAGGACTGTACAACGAAGAACTATAAAAAAAAAAGGGCGGAAGACGGATGTTTAGCTTTATAATTTGACTTAGTTTTGGAGCTGATTAACCGTGCGAAGAACGGGTCAAACTGTTAGTAGTTAATAATAGTATATGTTTCTTTATGTTCTAATAAATATAATTATATCTCATAAAAAATAATACTTTTTATTTTAATTTAATTCTGTAATATTGTTTGGAAATTTAAATTATTACACAGAAAGAGATACAATTTTAAATTTTAATTTATGTCTACAAGGACATATTTTTATCGGAATCTTTCTACAATCCATATTGATGGTATATTTTATGGGTACATCCCGAACGGTTAGTGTGTGACGTTGTAGAAAATTAAAAAAAATAATTAAATTTCAATGATTGATTAAGTTCCGTTGTGCTTTAAATAATTATACTTTTACCTAAATTAATTTCATAAGAAAATTTTTATACAGCACAATTTTTAAATAAAAGTGTGGTTTGTAGTCAAAAAAGTAAGCAACATACATACAAACAAACAAATATATACCTGGAGAAATAGCACGATTCTTATAAAACTATAAATGATCCATTTCTTAATATGATGGTTGGTCCACAAAACATGAATGTGATTTTTTATCACTGTATTCTATTACGTTTTATTATATGCAGTGCGCCTCTTCCTCTTTTAGTGGCAGTATTCATCAATGTGACAGAAATTATCCTATAATACTTTCTAGCCTATTTATTTTAGACTAAACTGATCGAAATCAGCATAGAATCTACTTATAAAAATAATTTATAAATATTATTCCCAGATTAATCCTGTTTATCTGAAAAGAAAAGAAATAAAATTTGAAATTTTTTGATCAAACTTGGTAAACTCTTCTATTAAGATATGTAGAGGTGTGTAATAACACACAATAAGATACAGTATATTAAAATAGTGGTAAGAGGATCTATAGTTCACACTCGCATAATTATTTAGGACCTCAATTATGTCTGCATCCACTTCGACATAATATTGATAAATGCTATTTAAATAATATTTAGGCTTAGGCTTATATGACTTGAATATGCTTAGCTGTATAGTTATGTTAGTAACTATTTGCTTACTTACTTACTCTATGGCATTAGGAACTCGAAAGTTCATTACCGCAATCACAAAAGTACGGCACCTATCCCTATCTTTCCAAGGACATCCATGGCATATTTTTAGTGTTTCTTGATTAAATGTTTTTACGGCGATAGCTCATCACGACCACGCCCAACCCCTAAGCTGAAGGACAACCCGTGTCGGCTGTCCGCGACTGTTTATTCAATATATTCGCACTACCCTTCTGAATTATAGTAAAATAAGATGTCAGGACAAATGAATAAGGAAATTGAAAAAAAAAAAAAAACTACCCTTCATATCTGAAGGCCGTATCCTCTATCCGCAACCCAAGGACGCGCTTTGCTGTGGATTATGAGGACCCACGAAACGGAACTATTTACTACATTTAAATTAGTTTAAAAATGACACCTGGAAAGGGGAATCAAACCTGGGACCTCTGGCATAGCACGCCAACGATTTACCACTAAGCTATCCAGTAGACGTTCCATGCTCAGGGACAGTTTAAGGCTGAGTTTGTTCTGGACGTGTGGATATCGTCAGTTACAAATGAGCGGTCAAATATATATTATATAATATTTATATATAAAATATATACTATATATTACATAATATATTAAATATATTATATGATCTATATTATATACATTATTATATGTAATATATATATATCCCAGTAGTGGAAATATTAGCCAGTACTAATGAACTATTGCATAGGGAACGCCCGAATATACATCATTTCCGTGAAGGCTCTTTCCATGTTCCATGTCCCGATGGGATAAAGTGATGGTGATAATGAGTATGAGGGTGTGGAATCAGTGAAAGGTTTTAAGCCCAATTTAAGTCTAACCAACCAAACCCTGGTATCCTTTGGGATATTTCCCTTTACTGTAAAATTTACCCGTGGTACTAGCCGGGAATCGAATACGTGACACCTAGGTTCGTAGTAGGGTGCGCTGATCCCTATAACACGGGGCCGGTTAGCGATCAAATATATGGCGAACTATCAGATACCACGGCCATCTATGACTCGGGAGCGCTGTTATGCTGCCAAATATAAAACACAAGATTGCAATTAATGCAAATCTTCAATGCATATCAACAAATAGGCTGCAAATCATTGCTACCATGAAAATGTTAGTGTGGAATAAATCACAATTCAATTAATTTAAGTTAGTTTAAAAATGACACCTGGACATGAGAATCGAACTCTGGACGTGTTTGCTTATATGCTGCTGACGATTTATACACGTCTATCACAGAAATGACATTAAGCTATGAGTGAGGAATGAACCCAAACACGGGATGAATCCTGAATAGCTCAATGGTAAGAGCATTAACGTGCTAAGCCATAGGTCCCGAGCTCGATTCCCATGTCCAAGTGTAATTTTTCAACTAATTTAAATAAATTGTGATCAATTCCATACGGATATTCCCGTAATTACAATGATTTACAACTTCTGTGTTGACATTCATCGTATTTTCTACATATTTCAAAGAAAGATGTATTGTGGTATCACTTTAATAGGAGCTCTGTTCTGTGAATGTGTCAGAATATTTCCCTACTTTTCACTCTAAGAATAATTTTAAGTGACGAATACTGTTTACAAGCATAAGAAAAATACAATTGAAAGTCTTCTCATTATTTAAGCAAGTTTTCCTTTAAGGATTGTGGATAATTCTTACAATTTGAAATCATTAAAATTTGAAGTAGCCTCTTCTGTTAGGGACTTATCTAGAAATTGTTAAAATGTTAAAGTTGTGGAAACAATGATTTTATTTTAAAATACACACATAGGCCTACGTCAAATAAAAAAATACATTTTAAAAACACGATTTTAACTAGAATACACCGCTTCTGTTTTATACTGACCTCTAGTGTTGCTTCGCATACATGTTTGTTAATGCATCTTACTTTATAAGTAGTTTGGTCTGTATCACACTACAGCAATCTGTAACTCATCTTATGTAGGTGATGGCGAATTATTCTACGACTGCTCCCCCCGCGGGACCCATTAGTAATGCTATCACACGAATCAACACTGAATATAGACTTCAGTTTGCGTGGCCGAAAGGGGATCAGGGCCGACCTCCCAGGAGCGAAGATGTGCAAGATGGAGGGGCTGGTGGTCCTCCCCGAAAATCCCTTTCCATGGGAGCTCTTCGACCTTCTGGGACTCTTGTACCTGTCCACAAGAAACCAGTTTTGGATATTGACCGTGGAGATGAAGGTATGTGGAAATATTTATTCACAGATAACATTTACTAACAGGAGAATACTCGTAGACTTTTGAACAAAATTAAATAGCTCTGTATACACTTAGAAATGAAATGTCACGGTACTTTAACAATCTTGATTACAGCAATCTGGTGTAGGAAACCATATCATTAAACCTAATTTCTGACTACCTTACAATGGACCTAATGTAGCATGTATTAAATGAGGTAGTTCTTTCTTAGAAACATAATATATATCTCTAATAATGTTCATGTTTATTTGGTAAGGAGTAATAATAATTGATATTAAGGTTATATCTTATTTATTATTTTTATTCCCCTCTCCTTATTTTATATACGTTCTAGTTTTTCTTCTATGACGAAGAAATGTTTCGGTGATTTTTCACCATCTTTAAGTCTGAGTTATTTCAAATTATTGTATAAAAATATGTAATAAAATTATGAATTTAAAAATTAAAAGCTAGAAATGGAAAAAGTTAAAATAAATTAAAATGTGATATAGGAAATATTAAATAAATAATCATTTAACTTAACAAGCTTATAAATAACTTATTTGTATTAAAGATTTGAATTCATGCTATTGGAAAGTTTGTGAAATTTTACAGTTTTATATGGAATAATTTTTAGTGAGATGATCAACAATAGGTATTAAGTTACCAATATGAGGAATCTTTGAAACAAAGTATTAATCAGCCCATAAACTGAGTTTACAAACCAACGCACTCTTGAGAACGTAATTTTTGCCTAAGAGCAATCATAAGATTTGTAAAAATAAATTATATACATTGTCACAAAAGCATATTGCAAACTAAAGTATCACAGTTTAACAAAGAGCATAAATGTTCAGATTCTTATGGTTGTTTAAGTTTGACACTTTACGTGTATTTAAATATTTCAATTTTCTACCATTCTGAAAACATTTTATTCTATTAGTTTAAGAAAAATTTAGGGGGGAGGGCACCTTTCCCCATTTTCCAGTAATTAATTTTGTTTTAAGAGTATTTGTGGTGGAACTCAACCCGGCTTAGAAAATATCAATCTTCTACTACAGTGAAATTTTTCTTATGCACTGCGTCTTACTACCTGTTCAGACTATACGAATATTATGTATTAATTACATTAATGAGCTAGCTATAAGGAAAATTGAATTTAGAGGAAGTGCATATGCATTTGCGTGGTGGTATGTGATAAAAACATTTAGGAAAACTATCTTCAGTATACCCGACTGCTAATCGAACCCTGATCGCTGTCATCAGCAGTGTATTCTATTGTGAGAGTAACGCCTCAGACCATACGACAACTGAAGCATATTTAGTGTAAAGTAGTTTTCTATATAAGTTTGGAAAATGGGACTCACTCCCCACAAAAATTTAAATGTGGAAAAAAAAACCACCAACGTCTTCCCAAGGATTTGAAACAATGGTGCAAGTAGTGTGGGGGACGTATGAGATCCCCACTTCCGCTCAACGGGTCAAAACACTTTTTCCTGGAGATGTAATAAATGCGTGTTATGTCGCAACCCTTCTCCCCTGTCTAAGTCCTTCATATCGAAAACGGTGTATATTAGTGACGCGTTGTTGTTGTCTTGAAAACCACCTCGGTTCCTGCCCTTGAACATGAGCGTGCTTGTCTGGCACCCGGGTAAACACTCACATTCTCGTAGACCGTGCTTGTCGAGGGCACCCCCAAGGCCCCCCGTGACGCGTTGTTATTGCTGTTGTCTGGCACCCTCGTTCCCGATGTCCTGGCCACGAAGACCGTGCTTGTCGAGGGCACCCCTAAGCCCCAAAACCAGCCCAGTTCCCCCTGACGAATCTAAACACTCGCACCCTAGTTCCACCGTGCTTGTCGAGGGCATTCCCCAGGCCCCCTTGATCGATCTTTGCTCCAAAACCACCCCAGTTCCCCTGACGAATCTAAACACTCACATCTTCGTTCCCGATGTCCTGGCCACGACTGTGTCCCGGGGGGCACCCCCCTATGATATATAATTGGTGATCGATGATCGTTCGGGGGAGTGAATAAAACACGGATATTACAAATAATTATATATTTTTACAGGAATGACGCATATATTCGTTTATGCGTTTTTCTACAGTGTCTCTTAGATGTGTTAGTAAAATTGTTTTCAGTTCACAATCCAGCGCGTAATAGTCCATACCGACGACATGTCGTGTATAGTAGGTAGCACTGAGGAGATCCAGGTTTCTGATGTGCGTTTCCACCGTAGGCTGCTCGAGATCGACGACATCCGCCGATTCGTCGCACACATCTACGACGAGTGTGTCGATCTCGAGCAGCCTACGGTGGAAACGCACATCAGAAACCTGGATCTCCTCAGTGCTACCTACTATACACGACATGTCGTCGGTATGGACTATTACGCGCTGGATTGTGAACTGAAAACAATTTTACTAACACATCTAAGAGACACTGTAGAAAAACGCATAAACGAATATATGCGTCATTCCTGTAAAAATATATAATTATTTGTAATATCCGTGTTTTATTCACTCCCCCGAACGATCATCGATCACCAATTATATATCATAGGGGGGTGCCCCCCGGGACACAGTCGTGGCCAGGACATCGGGAACGAAGATGTGAGTGTTTAGATTCGTCAGGGGAACTGGGGTGGTTTTGGAGCAAAGATCGATCAAGGGGGCCTGGGGAATGCCCTCGACAAGCACGGTGGAACTAGGGTGCGAGTGTTTAGATTCGTCAGGGGGAACTGGGCTGGTTTTGGGGCCTAGGGGTGCCCTCGACAAGCACGGTCTTCGTGGCCAGGACATCGGGAACGAGGGTGCCAGACAACAGCAATAACAACGCGTCACGGGGGGCCTTGGGGGTGCCCTCGACAAGCACGGTCTACGAGAATGTGAGTGTTTACCCGGGTGCCAGACAAGCACGCTCATGTTCAAGGGCAGGAACCGAGGTGGTTTTCAAGACAACAACAACGCGTCACTAATATACACCGTTTTCGATATGAAGGACTTAGACAGGGGAGAAGGGTTGCGACATAACACGCATTTATTACGTCTCCGGGAAAAAGTGTTTTGACCCGTTGAGCGGAAGTGGGGATCTCATACGTCCCCCACACTACTGGTGCACACTACCATAAAAAGAACCCACCGAAATCCTTCCATAAAATCGGACCAAAAAAATCAAATGGGACCAAATGGACTGGATTGAATACGATCAAAAGTTGGCGGGATTGAATACGAATAAAGAATCAATGAGCTCTTGTACACACCAGTGAAAAGTGTTATGACCCGCCAGCGGATGAACACCTGTTGCGCATTTATGTGGCCATGGGGTCAAAGGTCAAGTTGGTCTCATTACACTATTAGCTACTTATATATTAGTTAATTGTTACCCGCCTCAGTGGCATAGTTGGCTAACGCACTAGTTCCGTGTTGAGCAAGACTGCCGAGAATGGGGAGATAGAGGTTAGAATCTCGGTCAGGGGAACTGGGGGTGGTTTTTCCTAAATTGTTTTCCTTTCTCCCTCCACTAATATGTGGGTTCACTTCCTCTAAATTCTACCTTACCAATCCCCAGCCTATTAGCGTAATTATTACTTAAGCGTATAAACCGAACGTGTAGTAAGACGCGGTGTTAAATAAAAAAATAAATAAAAATGTTAATTGTTGATTTTAAGGACATAAATACTATGGTTCAAGTGTGCTCCAAGTGACAGATCTGTTTTATCACCACGTATGACTACTTGTTCAGGCTATACACATATATGATAGATATTCTAAAGGGGTAAGGATAAGTGAGGAAGCATTTTGGAGGTAATCTACCCGCATTTGCGGGGAAGGAGAATAGGAAACCATTTAGGAAAACTCACCCTCAATAGACCCGACCGGAATTCGAAGCCTCATATCCCCATCATCAGCAGGCCCGTCTTACACGAGAATGACGCCTTAGACCATTCGGTCACTGATGCTGGTAAAGGTTATTTCATCCAATTCATATAAATGTCTGAAATTGTCATGTGCTTAATTTCTTGTGTATAATGTCGTGTAGGTAGAATGTTCTCTATGGAGTTTCCTGATTAGAGTCTCGTGAAGCGCATTTCAACAACACCTTGGCACGAACTAAAGTGTATGAACACTGCAGCCTACTAACCACTGGGCTATCTCAATATTTAACCTAATGTGGTAGGGATACGGAAGGTAGAGATTTATAGGAAATATAACTGCTTGTATGGGTGGATGGAGAGTTGGAAACAATCAAGAAAAAATCACAATAAACATACACATTACACCCGACCAGGATTCAAATCCAGACCGTCCTGTTACTGACAATCGAGTCTTTGAAAAATATAGCCTTGAATCTGGAAATCAACTCTGTAGGTCACGGGTTATAATTAGATAGATAGAACCACTAAGCTCTATTTGCGAACAAGGCCTAACTATTTTATGACACTGCAGCAAATCATGCTCAGTTTAATAATATCGTATTTTGTGTAGGCCTATTCAACAGTTATACGATGTCATTCAAGTATTCAGCAAAAATGGTATAAACAGTTTGGTCAGTGACCTTGTGTCAGCGCCTCTGTTAATATTAATAATAATTATCCGCTCATTGAGTTGGACAAATATGTGAAATTTTGTTCAAGTTAGTTCAGATTAATTTAAAAAATAAATATATAAAACATATAATTGGCGGTTACTTCAAATAATTAATACATATAATATTGATTTAAAATTGATTTTGATTCACTGTGACTTAATAGTATAAAGCTGTTAAACTTATTTGAGAAAAAAATGAAAGACCAAAATTCTTTCATGGGAGCGAAACAGTGTAGGGCCATTCAGAAAAATTGATTCGCTTTTAGCTGCTACCAATCGGGTAAATTTATTATTTGTTGTTTTTGTTCTGATATTAAATTTATAATACTTTTTATGCATCCATTTGGACTTACTCGGGAGAATTACTGTTTATGTTATATTAGTATCTGCACCGATGGATAATCAAAGGCATCAATCTCGTTTTGTCTGTTTTGCAGGCCACGGGTAAGGCTGAGGCTTAAATCCTGGCTGGGTGTACGAAGATGTTTTTAAAACAAAAGGTTTCCTGAGGTCATTTCACTAAATGCGGGTACATTTCTTTATAAACTCTACATTCCCTACTCCCACCTCATTGGTGTGAAGACGCGGATAGTCTAGACGGGTAGTAGACGCGGTGTTTATAAATCGTAGTCCGTGACAAATTTTTTTGGACTGCACTGCACGTGAAATTAGACAGGAAACACCATTATACATTATATTGTACACACTCGATTAAGTACACGACACTTTCATACACTTCTATACATTTTTGTAGAAATCAATTTGTAATTTGAAACACTCCGAAGCTATTGTAATCATATTGAAAAAAATCACCCATTGATAAACCTACAAATAGGAATTGATTCTCCTTGTTTTCATGAGATAGTTTTAACCAACAACTAAACCAAACCAAATTACTCATTATGTTTAATAGATTGTTTACTTAAGACGTGTTTGTTTCATACACACCACTCTTAAGGTGGGAATGTAAGGGACGCAAGTTAAGGTTAGTGTTTTATCAGTTTTTAATTGCAAAACTTTTTTTTGGCAGTATTAATCAAATATTGCTCCAGTATAAACCTAATTTAATTTCCTTCACATGGTGACCGCAAAATTTGTTGAATATCTGTCATGAGCATAGCGGCATTAGATGATAAACTTTTTAAACGAAAATAAAAAGTTGTCATTATATTTCAGGACACCCTCGACAGATATTCAAGAACTCTTGATTTCACCATGTGAAGATATTACATTCTATGTTTATACTGGAGCAAAGATATTCAAGAACTCTTGATTTCGCCATGTGAAGATATTAAACTCTATGTCTATACTGGAGTAAAGATATTCAAGAACTCTTGATTTCACCATGTGAAGGTATTAAACTCTATGTTTATACTGGAGCAAAGATATTCAAGAACATACCAAAAATCAGTACATTTGTTGAGTTAAGATGGTGTTGTTTACTTTTACGAAGAAGAAGGACCTATATATTCATGCCATCAACTCAAGGTGCTCTATGTCCAGAAATGATCAGAGATCACCATCAGGCTATGGTGAGCCATCAAACAGATGGTGTGAACAAATGTCCTCCATCAGTGATATATTGTGAATGAAAAAATAAGTAAATGAAAGTTACGATCCTGAGCCCTGCTGTATTCCCTGTGATCCTGCACAACTACTACTTAGTTTGGGTGCAGTGCTCTTGGGATGCATAAATATGTATATTTGGCTTACCCTCACCGATTAAGTACTGTCCTATTTTATAAGATGTATCATAGTATAACCAGTTAAGATGAACTTGTTACCTTTCATCGTAAATTTACAGTGCTTTTAACACTCTACGCCAAGCATAAAGTATTTTAAAAATGGGCTTTCATGTACAGATATATGTATATTATATTCTTCAGACGAAGAAAAATATGACAGCGTGATCAGTTCATTCACTGCTATATAGCTGCCATAAGTTTTCTGTTATGCATGACATTTTGAACTATATTTATTATATTGTTTACCATATTCATTTATTAAGTTTCAAACGATATTTGATCAATTAAATCACTATATTAGACCAACACTGAAGTTAAAGGCGGATTAGCTATAAATAAAAAATTAGCTCTTTTGTTTTGATGTTTATTTTATTTTAAAATAACCATACCAATATTTTAAATCGTGAAAACTCTTACAAACCTAGTCAAACTTTGTATACAAATTGCAATGGAACATGGAATATCGCATTAGGAATTCGAAAGCGAAAGTTTAACAGCCTACCGCACTTACAAAAGTACGCCACCTATGCTTATCTTTAGTCAATTATATCCAGTCCAAATCGCTACCTTGTTTTTTTTATTAAAGTTAATTTACTTTTACTGGACATAAGTAACAATAAAGCATTTGATTTTAGAAGCTTAGGATGTATGTTTATTCAATTTAAACAGTTGCCTATATAACTTTCGATGAACTGAAGATGAATAAATTAGTGATTACAACTGGAAATCTTTTATTTTAGGAGGGTCTGAGCTGGAACCCTTGGTTAGACCAGATATAGAAAATGGTCCATTGGGCATAGAGCTAGGCGAACTATATGGTGAAGAAAAAATTCAAGATGAAATGTCCAGTAAAGGGGAGAAATCTCGCAGAAGGTTAGTAAAAATTTTCAATTAAAATAGACTTATCATCTACTCTTGACACATACACATTTATTAAATGTACTTTGTAATATTGGTGACCTACACTGGATTATTTAAATCATAGCGCATACTTTAAACGGTTTAGTTACTTACTTCTAATAGATAAAAGATGCCTTGATAATGTTTTATTGGACATCACTTTTCAAGAATGTGTCTACTCTCGAGTGTATGATAAGTATGATAAAATGACGTTCTTTATCCCCACAATGATAGTTTAAAGGAGTATGATGATTGTTTTACCATTTTACGTCTTGCATGAGTATGCTAATGCCTCACAACCAAAGGCTTTTTATTGCACGTTTCCTATATATTTTTTGTATAGATCTCCTAATATATTCAAACATCGCATCGTGGAATATCTCACTGTTTCAAAAGTAGGTATTAATCGTAAGTTAATTTTATTGCTTTGACAGAAACCTACTGCAATAAAGTCCAGCAACTAGTCTAATTTATATACTGATGGTATATATTTCTACTTATTTAACTATGTAAGTAGTGTAAAAAGGAGTATGGCGCAATTTTTTGAGGCGTTCGTGTGGTAGGCCAATTGAATTTCGGCAGCCATTTTGAATTTTTCGGGACATGTTTGAGCATGTCTGAACATGCCTGATCATATTTGATCATGCCTGAATACATCTGGACACGTCTAAACATATCTGAACACATGTCAGAGCATGTATGAACATGTCCAAACACATATCCAAACAGGATTGAACATGTTGTGACAGTTTCTGACAAGTTGGAAATTCATTATATCAGCCAAAAAACCTGTTTAGGGTTGTACATGCTCAAACATGTTCCAAAATGTTCCGACATGCTCCAATTATTCCAGCGGGTTTATCTTTACAGGTTCTAGGTGTGGAATCCATGATCTTGAATTTTCATTTCCAACCGTAAGGTGTAGGGGTGGCTGTCCTGAATCTCCAACTTGTTCAAACATGTTCAGCAGTATTATGAACATATCGTTCTTTGAATATGCCATCTTAGATTGACGGCAATCTTTAATTTTAAATCAATAGTTCCTGACATGTTTAGGTATGATCGGTCATGATCACTTATCATCGGTCTCAAAACAGTTCAAACAAGCTCAAATGTTGGTGTATTTACGTCAAAAATAAAGTAAGTTGTGTTGAAAAAGTGATACCACCGCAAAAACTGGTTTGGAAAGGAGAGAAAGGTAAGGAAAAGCGAATAAATTATATGGCCCTACAAGGAAATGTGGGGGAGTTACCGCTATGGGGTCTGGGTGCTGGGTTACCATCCTGAATTTTTGCATCCCTCTTGGATTTCATCATCACGCTATAAGGTTTATTGGCAGCCATCTTGGATTTCTCCATCAAACTGTAGGGTTTAGGGGAGGCCATCTAAAATTTAAAATGTGTTAATACATGTCCAGACATATGAATACTTCCAGACATGTTCAGACATGTAGATCAATCATTTGCCTGCCAATGATTCAATCACATGTCAGTAAATCAACCAATAAAGTTAAGACTGGTCGTAACATGTTGGAACATGTACGAACATGCACTTTTTTTTATGACAAACACCTTGAATTTCCAACTTATCAGGATATGTCTTGACATTTTCAAACATATGTTCAGACATGTTCATATGTGATCAGACACGTTCATATGTATTCAGACATATTCAGATGTGTTCAAACATGTTCAGACATGATCAGGTATGATCAAGCATGATCAGACATTACCAGACATGTTCCGCAAAATTAAAAATGGTCACAACAATTTTTAAAAATATGCCAAAATTTATAATGGCTACCATAATTCAAAATGCCCTCCCCAAACGCTCACGCGTGCCTCAAAAGGGTGCGCCAGGCTCATTTTTATACTACTTATATATTTATTGTCCGCCCACCATTTGATACTTAGGTATCTTAATTTATATAAGGCCCTATAGGATGAAATCATCCAGATCATAGCATTTTATGAATCATGATGTATGTACTGTACATTATGTATTAGGCATTTCTCTTTATAAGGTATTCATTCTACCCCTAGTTATTAAAACAATATTCCGGTTTTTAATTCAACTTATATATTACTTAAAATAATACAAGGAGGTGTGCTTTAAAAATTACTTTGAGTGTATATTCGTTTTAGCGTAGTAACTGGCAGTTTTTTGTTTTGTTTTTGTTTTTTTGTTTTGTTTTTGATTAAACGCTATAGGAAGGAGTTTAAAACAGAGTACAAGAAAAAGTTCCGCCCATTCTCGCAGTATGATTATGTGGAAGGCAAGTTCCAGAAGAAGAAAGAAAGCGAATCCGTGTCACTACCATTCGCATTTGCAGAGTTGCCTCAGGGGGATTCATGGTATCGTGAAGTACTTGAATTGCGCAGGAAAGCTGGCGAATACAAAGTAAGTTTATTGCAGAACCACATACAAAGAAAAGAAATAGGAAATGACTGACTTTTAAATTGTTGTTTTTACAATTAATAGTACTTGCATAGTTTTGAAATAAAATATTCACAATGTTTAAGTGGCACAGTGGACTCCGTCCCGAAGTTTTAGTTACTGCAGCTATACAAAAATTGACTCGTGTGCATTAAAATTTAATATTTTACTAAAAACAATTCATTGGGGTGTTCACTCCCAATTTTAAAACAAAGATAATGAGCATTGAATTTAGTTTCTTCCAAATAATTTTCCATAGCGAATTACCTATACTAGCTTAATTGACAATCCATACCAGCGGATACACCAACTAAGGCATCGGATCCATAATCTATGGTTTGCTGATGATGGAGAAACTGGGAATAAAATCCCAGTTGTGTTTAGTTATAAGATTATTCTCATTTTTTCCCACTCGCTCTCTAATTAAATGAATATAGTTCTCTTTAAATTCTAAATTTCTTACCCCTGTCCCATTAGTGAAGATTTGGATAGCCTAAACGAGCAGTAAGACATATAGAAGTAGTAGTTGAAACGACAGTTCTGGACCACTTTCCCCCATAATGTTAACATTGATCTACCACATTCAATGTGGTGGATAACTTTCTCCCATAAGTATAACATTGATCCACCACATTGCGAAGTTGTGGCACTTTCTCCCACATTGATCCTTCCCATAGAGCATGTGAGTCACTTTATCTCATAAGAATAGTGTTGATCAGTGACGGATCAGGAAATTAAACATGCCCATTATAAAAAGAGTTTAAAGCAGGGGATCTTACACTAAGCCAATATATCTATGATAAGAAGTGAGAATCATCAATTGTACAGTATCTCCTTGACTAAACTTGCACTTTCGCCTGGAGATGACAAACGCTATATTTTAGATAATGGATGTGAAACTCTTGCATACGGTCCCTACAAAATAAGACAAATGTGTTCACCAATGGAGATATTAAAAAAATTCACCCTCTATAATTTGTACGTAAATACATTGGAAACGAAGTTTGAATATTAACCTTTGTAATAAATATTTTATTAATTAAAAATATTGAGTTCTTGTGAATATCATAGCCTGATTTCATCAGGTGAAAAAGCACGGCCTTATCAAAAATAAATAGCTTAGTCAAAATTGGTTATAGGTGGGAGGTGACGTTACTCGATTCCTCGCAGTGCCTTCTGGGAGGCGTTTTAATAAACAGCTAAACGAGTAACACCCAATACATAGTAATATTACGATAAAATGTTGGTGATTTATAAAAGTTTTATCAAATTAATGGCGTAACTATTTTATAAACTCCTGGTTTGCCCCCTCACCCCAAATATGTTTTCCTGATTCGCCACTGATCAATGCTATTCTTATGAGAAAAAGTGACCCTCCTGCTTTATGAGAAGGATCAATGTGGGATAAAGTGACACAACTTCACAGTGAGGACAATCAGTGCTGAAACCCCCAAAATATTAACCCCAGATCCGCCACTGACCAATGCTAGTCTTATGAGAAAAGTAGCCCACCAGCTCTATGGCAAGGATAAATGTGGGAGAAAGAGGCCCATCTTCACAGTGATGAGCATCAATGCTAAAACTCGAAGGAATTGTCAACCGCTAAATAATATTTCCCGTTCCGCCACTGACTCACTTTGAGAAATCTTTATATTATCCGTATTGGAGAAAGTTACCCGCCTCGATAGTAAGGAGAGCCCAAGATAAGACTTGATAGAATTAATGTCAACCACCCAAAATAATATTTCCTAAACCACCACTAATCATTGCTATTCTTATGGGACAACGTGACCCACCCTACCTGTGAAGACGAACAATGTGGGAGAAAGTGATCAAACTCCGCAGTGAGGATCAATGATAAAACTCGAATGAATTGTCAACCCTCAAAATAATATTTCCCGATCCACCATTGACTCACTTTAAGAATTCTTAGTATTATTCGCGTGGGATAAAATAACCCACCTCAATAGTAAGGAGGGTGCAAGATAAAACTTGAAAGAAATGTCAAATACCCTAAATAATATTTCCTTATCCGCCACTGATAAATGCTATTCCTATGGGAGAATGTGACACACCTTCCCAGTTAAGAGAGACAATGTGGGATAAAGTGACCCAACTTCGCAATTTGATGGATCAATGTTAACCTTATGGGAGAAAGTAGTCCAGAGCTGTCATTTCAACCACTACTTATAGAAATGATATTACATGTTTACTAGCAATCAATGTAGATAATTTGTTTTCTTATATATATTAACGTGTTTGTTGATTGAATAATGAATTGTGTTGCTACCGAAGTCATATTAGATGTACTAATCTTGTTAGTAATGGAACAGTACGGTCTGCCTATATGCAATACCTTGAATTTGTGATTTTGTCACATATTTAAACCAATTTCACGAGCATTTTTTTTCGTATTGTTAAAATAAATTATAAACCAAAATTACTTACTTAATTAAACACTGAAAATACTTTATAAATACAAAAAATCTTACCTCTTTAGACACACAGTATTATAAGGACATTTATGATCAAAAGGATATGTGTTAGTAGCTATATATTTGGTAACATTCTGCTTGTTCCTCAATGAATGAGAACTTTGTTGTGTAATGGTTTAGTTTTTATTATTACTTTCAAAACCGTAGTTATTAATAACTTAATCTAAGGGGTATGTATGCAAGAGAAGGTCAATTTAGAGGAAATGAAACTCCAACTTCACGGAGAAAATGTGTTAAGCCACGGTAATTCATCAGATGTGGAAAACACCCCCTAGTGTAGTTCGGTGAGATTCGGATTTCCCCTGCCCTTGTAGTGGCAGTCTAATTTCTGTCAAATTGACGTATTTGACCCTAATACGGGCTTAATGATGTATTGTATAATATTATTCGATAGATTAAAAATGAGCTGACAAATTAAATCTATCAAGTTAGCCATACATAATATTTTTCTTATAATCTCTCAAACATAGATTAGGTACTTTTAAAATGTGTTTATATTTTCATAGTAGAAAATTAGCCTAGTGAATATTTATAGTGAACAATTCATATTTGTATATTCAATAGCTCATTTAGTAAAATTAATTTGTTCCTGAAATGGTGAAGATTTTAAAAGATTTTTTACCACTTTACAAGAAAGAGGGACGATCTCCCTTCTCTTAGCGATTTCGCTAAAAAATTAGAAAATAAAGTTCTATTAAATACTTAAGTTTAGCTAAAGATTCGCATGTGTATCAAAATGTTTATACAAAACAATGAAAGGATTACCCAAGAGGGCCAAGAGCATATTTCTCCTTAAAAGATATGCTTTTCAATTTTTTTTTAAATAAATATGTCAATCCTTTCAAAACCAACATTTTGGAATTTTACACATGTTACTTATAGTCTTGTATAAACGATACATTTAATGTCTGATTTTGTAGAAGTACCCTCCGTCGAGATTGTAAGGTAGCAACTTACTGGCTCACGCCCGCGCGGTATGCTATAACTCCACACATGACTGCAGAAT
>CABFWO010007075.1:0-28432 GCA_902155825.1 Timema genevievae
TTTTCTCATTGATTCTATATCATTGTATATTATTTTATGCGTGTTCTTATGTGGAGTGGTGATGATAAAATGTACATTATTCCGTTAAGAAATCTTACGAGTTTATAGAAAGAGAGAGAAAGTCTGTGCGGTGCGCCGTACCATTTATTTTATCTAGGCTTCAATTTGTTTGTGCATTGCTTCTTATTACCCATCCAGTTGTGACACCCTTGCAAATGGAAGTGCGTGCTAGGCATTAAAAAACCAGAGGTCACAAGAGAAAACAGTGTTTTATTTATTCATAATTTTACAATTCAATAATAGTAAAAAAGGCAGTATGGAATTCCAAACAAGTGAATTCGAGGTTCAATCAGCCTTATGTAAATACAGATACGTCACTCACAGGGGTAGAGAACCCATTGAACTAATTCCTAGTCAAACATTTTCATGCGCACGGCAAAAGGCCGTGCTACCAATATAACAATACTCTAGTTGAGCTATCGAAGGTGGGACAGTGCAATTAAAATGCTAAACTCCACCAGACTAATGTCTTTTCTAGGACAACCTAAGTCCAACATAGCTCTAACCATGTAGAAATTTACACTCGCACAACAATTACAAAGTGCCCTGTAATTTATAGACATTAATTAAGGTGGCCTGTGAATTTCCAGAAGGAGATAATTGCAAGATTAATTAAATATAACTCTGCCCGAACAACCACCTGAGGACACTCAAGGTTGACCGACATTAATGGGCCAAGACGGTTATGTCCGTCGTATAACAATATTGAAACTGAACATTTAGACATGCTGTAGTGGGCTGTTCCCATAGTTAAAGTCTATTAAGGTTCAACAATAACATTTAAATTTAACATACGCTAACATATAAATTCATCCTAAGCAAAATAACGTCTTTGAAGAATATCTAAGCCTAATAAAAAATTCACCCTAAACATAATAATGTCTTTGGTGAATATCTAAGCCTAACATATAACTATAATAGTACATCGTGTCCATTGAAGTACTATCCAAAATTTAAGCTTTTATTTACAATTATTATTTGGTTTTACAATCTAGTCGATATACCCAAAGTTTTACTAGTAATAGTAAACAGAGAAACTAGCGCAAAATACATAAGCGACGGTAAAAGCGCACTGAATTAACCAAAAGGTCTCTATTTTTATCGCGACACCTAATTTTAAGCAAGGTCGTGGATTAGCCACAAAAATACCATAAACCATAATGTAAGTTTAGACCCAATTGAAGTTAAATCCAAACAGTAATTTAGAACAACAGTTCCCCCCTATAATATTACCAAGAGGAATTTAGAATAATAGTAACAATCTCAGAAGAGACTCAAGTCGGCGCCCTCACCTTCTCAATGCCGATGGATTAGTTAGTGACGAACTAAAACTTGCAGGCTATTTTATACCAATTCTAAACTTCAACCTCTTCCTCAGAGAGGGGGAATTCAGGGGGAAAAGAAAACAGAAGAAACGAGGCGAGCAGCGCTCAGGTGGGAAAAAGGGGAAACTCTGGAAACTTATAGATCGCGCCGATAGCATTCAATTTGGAGAACCGGAAACTACTTGAACCAAATAAGTGTTTATATTCCTTGTGTGCGGGGCAATAATCACAGGTGGACTGCAGACTCTAGCCCCACTTTAGTTCGTAGCGAGGTTTTCTTGGTAGAGTGTTGTCGTGGCGAGAGCAGTCGAGCGGGCCGCGTTCAACAGGCTGATGGTGAGTAAGGCCCGTATAACTCAGCGTTGGACTGTTCGTGTTCGTTCACGTTTGTGACATCGTTACACAGTATAAACGCCATGTGGTCTGCAGCATAACGTTTATATACAGTTTGTTATACTCGTGAAGTACATATGAAAGTGACGCTTTTAATTTTTCCTAAACGCATAACCTGAATGGGTAGTAAGACGCGGTGCTAAAAAAATCCTACCCGGGTGAAGTGCAGTATGTTATATTCGTGTTACCTCTTTTAAGCTTGCCTGTTGATATTTGTTTAGAATGTATAATATATTTGGTATCAATGCGCGTTGTCTACCCAACCAGAACCAGCAACGTTTTTTTTTGTTTTTACAAATTTAGTCTAATTTAGATATACTAGATGTATTTTATTTATCACCGCTTCGTACTACCTGTTCGGTTTATGCGTATATATAATAATTACTCTAATGGGGTAAGGATGAGAAATGGAGCATTTTAGAGGTAATCTACCCACACTTGCGTAGAAACATAATCAACACGAGAGTAACGCCTTAAGCTGTGTCTCCACCGGAACAACATAGAGCGACTTTAATTTTGTGCTACACAGTGTTAAAAGATATTTCGCATTGGAAAATAACTTGATCATATTCAGTCAACAAACTGTCCTCACTGGAAGAACATTAATGCATCAAGTTGGTGTTTGTTTTCTATAGTTAAAACTATGTGCAACTTTGTGTCTACACCGAATAAACAGTTCGTAGTTTGTGTCAACATACGAGAAGAAGAAGATGTTTTAGTGGCGGTCATGCACTTACTTATATTTCATGTATTTGGCGTTCAACAGACACATACTTTTTTTCAACACCACGTCTTACTACCCGTTCAGATTATACGTATAAGTACTAATTACGCTAAAGGTTTTAGGGATTGAGAGGATTACATTTATAGGAAGTGCACCCGCCTTTGCGTTGAAAACAATTTTGGAAAAACCACCCTCGGTACCCCTGACCTAGATTCGAACCTCGATTTACCCGTCATTGATAGTCTAGTCTACTGTGAAAGTAGCGCATTAGACCATGTGGCCATCGATGTGGGTGACGAACACATTGTTTGTAATTTTATCAATTAATTGAATTGATTTATTTTAGTTGAAAAATGACACCTGAACACGAAAATCGAACCTGGGACTTTGGTCTTAGTGCACTAATTCTCTATCACTTTGCTATCCATAATTCATCCCGTGCTTAAGGTCATTCTTCACACAATAATTGTTTAATGTTTATCCTGGATAGCTCAGTGGTAGAGCATTGTCGCAATTAGTCACAGGAGTCGTGTTCTGTTCCCGTGTCCAGTTATTATTTTTCAACTAATTTAAATTAATTGAAATGTGTTCCTTTCCATACGGACAGTAACGTAATTACAATGATTTGGAACTTGTTTGTTGATATTCATTGTAGTTAATTGAGTGCCATTCACTGAACTCCATCTAAACGCCATGACAATGAACTAATATACTAGTACCTTTTTAATTAATATGTACCACGTACCTCTCTAAACTTAAATAAATCATCCAAATAGAAGAAACATTTGTTCATACGACAGAATGTTGGGCTTTGTTTTATAAGTTATGTTGATATTTACCCCTTTGAACGGATATTTGCAACAAACAGCAAATTGTATTTATCTCGACATCAACATGATACAACAGTCACATATGTCACTAAACGCCAACTTTTCATTTGCACCCATGTTTCTTTGTATCAACACATCTTAATACCTGTCCAGGTTGAACACATATGTACTAATTACTCTAATGAATTAAGAATTAGGAGTGTTGAATTTGGAGGTAGTGTATCGGTATTTGTGGGAAGGGAGAGTGGAAAACTATTTGGGAAAATCTATTCTCAGTACACTAGACTTGGATTTGAATTCCGATCTCCCTCTCATCGGCAGCCTAGTCTATTGCGAGAGTGACGCCTTAGACCATGCGACCATTGAAACAAGTTTGCAACTATGTTGCAGTTGCTATATTAGATACACAGCTTATGGCCTATAGTATTAGGCTCAGGTGGAGTGTCTTTTTGGCTTACAACGTGGATCAGCTTTTCAAATAGTGTGTGTGTGTGTGCTTAAGTCGTCTGTCTACTGAATGATAGTTTTGAGATTTAAGTATCGTTCCATTTTTTTAATATATAAAAATCTATCAGAACCAAAACATTGCCATCGAAAAAATATAATATGAGATAAAGTTAGGTTGAGGTCTGTCATACGTAATTATTTTTCTAGCAAGAATATTCAACTATATTAAAACAAATAAAAAACCCTAAAATGAAAGTATATAGTGGTTCATAACAAAGTTTCTGTAGCTTAGAAATAAATTTAGTTAGCATGTATAAAACTAATGTCCAAAAAAACCAATACATGTGTACACATACACATACATAGTATTAGAATTATTTGAATGGCCACCGTCATCCTTTTACAGTAAAACCTTTAAACAACGTAGTATTTTTTTTACAAAGAATTTGTATAATAGGTAAAAAGTGACAAAGATATAAAATTATAAATGTAAATCAAACAATAATAAAATATACAAAGAACAAAATTCATAAACATTTAAATAATTGCAGTTAAAACATTATTAAAAATTAAGATATTGATAGCTACACCCGACTACAGCCAAAGCCCAGATCCCTTCGTCACTGACCGTTGAGTTTATTGCGAGAGTTTAGCCAGCGAAGCTTGTCAATTTATATTTCGACCAAAATACTATACATTTAAGGAGGTTTCAAATGAAGACATTTATTAAAAATATATTATGCTTACATTAGGAATAACGTTTTACTTCTATCTTTAGCTCAAATTTAGAAAACACTAAAATAAAATTCGCCCTCTCCTACCATCCGTTCAGGTTATATTTATTTTGTTTAAAGTTAATGATTCATAGATGAGGAGGTATAAACTAAGGAGGATATACTGTGGGGTAATTTTTGGTTAAAGGAGTTACTTATAATAGAAATCTAATAATCAGTTGACTAAATTCTTCAAATATATAATATCGTTGACAATTTTACTGTTTATTTGTTTTAAATTTCATTCAAAACTACTAAAGTTTTAAATATTCATTATTTATTCATTTACAATTAAAATATATGTTATACATATAATCTACTTACCTTTATTTCACTATATCAAATCATTTTTCTTTATTTTATTCATAAACTGCCAACCCGCCATGTTTATTATTTTGTTGGTAGACGATTTTAACGCTATCTGCTCTAGAGAGTGGTTTATTTCGGAACTATTATATGAGTTTATTTTTATGTTCTTGGACGCTAATAGCATCTGGCTGTCACTTGGAGAAATAATTGCCCCTAGAGGAAGATATTATTATTCTCGGTTTTTTTTGTGCCAAATTTAAATTAATTTTAAAGATGACTTATATTCTTATGTCAAAATTATAATTATCTTTATAGTAATACTCTCAATATTTAAATAGTTAAGATGGTTTGCTTTATTCTTTGTTATAAATCCCGGTGAATATTTTCTCTTGGGCCGGAGATTGTTTATTTTAAAACAAAAAGAACGTGTTTGTGTTTTGTCTAAGTTTTTGTTGTGACTCTAAAACTGGCTTTGAAAGTGGAAGGAAGAACCCGATCTGGGGATCCTTCAATTATATTTTTTTTATGGTTCATGGTAATTCTTATCGTCCAAAACTTCTCTAAAACGAAGTATCAACTTGTGAGGAAGGTTGAGTGAAAGTTTTCAAGGAAGATTTTTTGTGGAAATTTAAGGCCTGGAGTTAAATGTTGACGGAGCTTTGGGTCAACATTTATAAAAACAAGGACATTTTCGGGTGAGATCAAATCCATCTGTAATCATCCTGTTATGGATTTAAATAATTAATTATAATACTTACAATTATTAAAGAAGGACAAATAACTTCAGTTTTCAAACCAGAATTATTACCGTTTGTCCACCTCAGAACAATATTTTTGTTTATTAAAAAAATCATAGCATTACTGTTACATGTTATAAGGAATAAATTTTGTTGTTGTTAAAATCCTGTTATTTGCTTAAAGAAATATTCCTGTGTCAATAATGATGTATATATATTCTTTTATCCTCACAATTCAAGTGAGAGTTTAACAATTTCAAGTATTGCTTAGCAATACTTATATTAATTTTATAAACTATGAGGCATGTCTTAATAGGTAGGGTTTATTTAAGGATATCATTCACTACAATAATTAAAAATCACTCTTTAAATTTAATTTTTTTTATTTACATCAATGTACATTGTATTTTTCTTATGAATTTGCATCCCATGTATAGTTATCCTCATTAGATTGGATGTCCATGACAGAAGTAATAATCTGCTTCAGGAAGTCTTCGGTTGCAAGTGTTCAACTTAAGTCCAAACTTTAGGTAAAGTCCAGGTGTCTTGAGAGAAAGGGTTTTCGTCTTACCGCTGAGCAGTTTATGGAGATAAATTTGTTTAGTGATAAAAATCTACCTACCTCACAAAAGAAAAGTGGTTGGTAGTTGGCGCCCAACAATATTATTATATATTATATATTATAAATTAAATAAATTCATTCCTAAATTCATAAATAATTAAAATAAATAAATAAATATATATACATAAATTATTATTTTTTCATTACAATACCTACATTTGCATAAAAAAAGAATAGGAAACAATTTTGGAGGAAAAGCCTCTAAGTTCATTCAATCAGGACTTGAACCTCGATGAGCTTGAAGTTTAATCAGCGTATCCTCTAATGTGGGTGAATAGTTTATAATTAAATTTAAAAGTACCCGCTTTGGAGGTCGCTTGGTCTAAGTCGCTTTTCTCGCAGCAGACTAGACTGCCAATGACGTAGAGATCAAGGTTTAAACTTCGGTTGGGTGTACTGAGTTTAAAAAAAATTGTTTTCCACTCTTTCTTCACACAAATGTGGGTACACTTCCTATAAATATATCCTTCCCACCGTAAAATCATTAGCGAAATTCTTATATAAGTGTATAAACCGAATGGGTAGTAAAATGCGGTTCTAGAAAACAAAATAACAATGGTAAAAAAAATTATTTTTTTAAGGGTTTTTATTATTGTTTGATTCATACGGTTTTGGTCGAGGGCTATTTAAGGGCTACAATTAATGATTAGTGATAAGGATGACATATTATAGTGCAGCCATATAAGCGTGGAGAGGGAATAAGGAAATGCTGTGATAAATCATTGAAGTGGAAAACTTATTCAAGTGGAATTCGACTTCCTCGTTACTGGCAAATTAATAGATTGCTATTTTAATGACTTGTACTGTGGGGACTAAGACACACAATATTAATATGTATTTATGTCGCTAAATGATCACGTCAACCATTAATTTAACAAACCTTGTTTGGTAGAATAAACGGAAAAATAACACCTGGACATGTTAGCGAGCCCGGGACCTTTGGTTTAACGCACCATTGCGCTACCACTGAGCTATACAGAAATCTCTCTGTGCTCAGGGTCGTTCTTCACTCATATCTTAAGACAGAGTCTGTGATGGACGGGTGAATATCATCCGCTACTAAGAGCTATCATTGATGTCGCAGCCACATGTGGTGCTATGATGTCAACCTTGTTTAGATAGACAAATTGTGACACACACACACACACACACACACACACACACACATGTGAAATGTTATTAAATTTTATTAGGATAGGAAATAATAATTAATCACTATACTGCCTCTAGGTTTCATTGTACAAATATAGAATAAATGGTGCGGTGCACCTCAAAGAATTTCTCCCGTTTTTATCTTAAAATATTCATTTACTAAAAACTCACAGGATCCAATGAAACGAAAATAATAATAGGTCTATACATTGTTGTGGAAACACTACATCAAGGATCATGAATTAAATAATATACACTGTTACTTACTCTTCATACTTCTGTATGGAACTGAACGAGCACATTTTTTAATTTAGCACCGCGTCTTACTACCCGTTTGGGTTATACGCTCAAGCATTAATTACTCTAACGGGTTAGTAATTGTGAAGGCTGAATTTATAGGAAGTGAGCCCACATTTTCGTGGAGGAAGAGTGGAAACCTTTTAGGAAATATAACCCCCAGATCACCTGACAGAGGTCCAAATCTCGATTTCTACGTCCTCAGCAATCTAACTTAACACGAAACTAGCGCGTTAGCTAGCTATACCACTGAGGCGGGTAAAGAACACATCTAATTAGTATTGTAAAACGAAACTCAAATTTTAACCAACGGTTATACTTTACGAACGGTTAAGTTAAGAGGACTTTAGCATGACATTATTATATGGGGTCTAAGTATTATTAACTCACAGTAGGGGGGCCTACCCTTCTCTGCTAATTCTTTCTATGATGATGATAATAATAATATATTACAATAGGGTAGCTTATGGCTGCCATATTGAAAAAATTCTCGCCAAATTGGAGTTTTTGGTGGGTTTTTCCTCATTAATGGTGGCTTTTACGCAAATATTGTATAGGACAAAAATTAAAGAACATAGACTTCTCCACAATAGGTGTTCAGTAACAATTTTTGATATAAGCGTTCGTTTTTAAGATACAAGCCTTTTTTGCAGAACTCAATGCTCCTTTTTCTCCAGTTTATTGAGGTAACGTTCTCTCTTATTTAAACCACCCACACTTTTGACAGGTTAAGAAATGTTTTTATTTTTTATTTTTTATTCCTATTATTAATTGAAGAATAAAGATACACAGGGAGCAAAAGGAACAAAAAAGTTCAGCAAGAGACCTGCGGCAGTTGGAAGATACTATTTAAATTTTGACATAAGGTGAAGCATTTCTTTACTTGCTTGGCGGAAAAACAATATGCAATTATTCTTGAGAAAAATCTGTTTTACAGCCAGATTTTTCTTCATCTAGAATCCTCAAAAACAAGGATGATATTTCGGCTCTACGAAACCTGATCACCCCTGAATGAGTACATCCATTCCAAGATATGGATATGATAAGTTTATTAATTGGAACTGTCCCAATGGCAGAAGACTTGATCAATGCTCATGAGATAGGTGAAGAAGCTTACGAGAACTTCAAGAGAGATCACCTGTCCCATGAATAAAAACCAGAAGAGTTTTTTAAGCCTCTAAATAAAGAGAAGCTGAAGACATTTCTAATTTGAAGAAAGGAAAATGTGTTAAGCTGAAATACACAGAATTTATTGTCATAAATATATTTACTCAGATATCAATCATTTCTGAGCGAATATATCTGGATATAGGAACTGTTTTTCCTACCCACTGGGAGCTCTTCCATGGTCCTTAACAACGTCAGATGGTTCAGTATGAAAAACTGCTAAGTCTAAGCTAATGGAACTAATTTCCAAGGATGTTGCACCTTCTGATCACACTCCTATTAATGCAGTTTACATCAATGATGGAATGTGCTGGTTCAAAAATTACCATAGGCGATATAAACGTTTGGTCAAGTAACAAAGTAGTTATTTTTGAAGATGATACAAGAATCTATACCGTCTCCAAAATACATATTATGTTTTTGATACATACATACAAGTATCAATAAAAACTGATGAGAGAAAACATCGAACTGTCGGTGATTATACAAAAGTGAAACATATAACGCCTGCCCACCCAGTCCGAAAATGGAATGAATTCCTATCAGTTGATTAGAACAAGACAGAACTGATAAGTTTTCTTTGCAAAGAATGGTAAAGTGAACAGTATTTATAGAAGCTGGATAAATGAGTGTTGTATGTTAATTGCGAAGAATAGTGCTACAAAATTACAAGTGAACTGGCACAAAAAGCCTCTGAATTGACATGCTTTCAAGAGGAGGCTGACACTCGACTTCTATTTCATGCACATTATGATCTTGTGTTTGGATTCAGAGATATACTTATAAGATCTGTAAATAATGATGGTTTTTTGATCAAACTCTTTGCAATAGAAGCAGAGTTGAAGAAGTATCAGAAACATTTTTTTAAAATGTGGATCAAGTAACAAGTAAAAGTACTGCAACATGAACCAAATGCAGGAAATTCTAGGCACGGAAGCGTGCAAAGGTTTGCCTGTCATGCATTCACTCACTGGGTGCGATACATTCAGTGCTTTTACTGACAAGTGAAAGTATTTAGCCTAAAAAGTAATGAAACAAAATGTTTAATATAGAAATGCTTCTGGTGCTATTGGTATAGCAGCTGGCATACCGGAGGAAACAAATAAACAGAATTTATTCATTTGATTCTCAACTCTACTATGGAAATAAAAACTTCTCAGATATAAATGAATTACGTAATTCCATTTTTTCTGTTAAAAAGGGGTCAGTGGAATTTCACAACCTCCCTCCTTATAGAAACACACTCTACCAACATATAAAAAGGGCTAACTATAAGGCTCTGGTCTGGAAATAAAGTCTACAAACTGACCCTGATATTCCAGCCGCAGACTAACATGGTTGAACTCTGGAACAGGTGGCGACGGAAGAGCTGATCTGAAAGTACAGTGGATGGACTGCCTTCCTGCTTCTGACGCTGTTTTTGAACTGATGTCATGTTATTTAAAAAAAAGTTGTCTTGCCATCATGTCAGTGTATTTACAACAACATCCAATGTACAAACATGTGAAAAATACATTACTGTTCTAACTACGAACAACTTGATGTTTTGGAAACTGGTATGTTGACAGACGATGACAGCAGTGAAGATGATGACTAACATTATAACAGATATTATATTTTAATATCGTGTAAACATGGATTAATTAATAAGTATTTATTTTTTAATTCATTTGTATTACTAATTCCATTATATGTGTACCCCTCTGTGTAGTTTACATGTAACTAAACAACCTTTAGAAACAAAACCCTATTTTATCCACCACACAACTCCTAAACCCAAAATCCTACAAAGCAATATTACTGGACATGGAGTATGTAAAATTGTATGTTCTACAATTTTGGCTCAGCACATATTTTCAATAGTACACATCATTTATGATATAATTGCAAAAAAAAAAAGCTAAAGTGGACTTGTATGGTGGCCAATTTCTTAGATATGGATGCCATAAGCTACTCCATATTAATTAATAAATTAACACCTTGGATAATTCGGAATCAAAAAAGGTACTCATTATCAAGTCCCCAAAGATGAAACCAAAATCACAATTTTATATTTCTGACTCAGCTATTATATAACTTAGATGATCCAGTGTACGCTTTTATAAATTATATTGAAAAATGTCAAATTTCTCGCAGATATCATTGCGTGGATCTCTGTTCCTGTTCCTGGAGAAATATTATAATCAGTGTTTGTATTTAAATTAAATCCTTCAAATAAACGTAACATAGCCAACGTATTTTTTTAATTAGAAATAGTCACATGAAGAATGAGAATATACCTTCTAAATTAAAATATATATCAGTAGATTTTACAATACATTACCTGGGCCTCACATCTTATTAGCCATTCCCTTATTTACACTAGACGGGTTCATCTTTGTCAATGTCAAACTAGACTATCAGTTGTTTATGTCTTAGCCTACGTGCCCAATAGTTCAGTTACAATGACAGTTAGGTTAATAAATAAAATAGTTCAATCAATCTTTTATGTTCATAAGCATATATTTAGTCTTAGGAACTATTTATTAGAATTAATTAGACATTTTAATATGGCAAATCAAACCAACGCACTCACTTCTAAATCCACTTACCAATCAACTAGCTTTAAACAATTAATGTCAATCGTAGATAAGCCCCGATTATCATGGATCAGACAACATACGTCACTTGCGTGTCTATATTATAGTTAGTTCGTACATATCACAATTACATCGTTCAATTAAGCTTTCCCAGAGCTCAAAGGTTGATCTCGGTTGAGGTGGGTGTAGTGGGTGTAGCCGTGTAGGGCACATATAAACCGATATTAGCTGGCATTAGGATCAGTATAGTCACGTGAGTGGTCATGAGCGAGAGGCATCGATAAGCTTCAATTACTTGTAGCGCTTTCAGGGGGAACAGAACACACAGTCATGTGTTAAATTATCTTCAAAACTTGTGGGGAATGAATCTTATGGGAGAAACGACACTATATTAGTCTCTACATTTGAGAGATTCCTACAATACGTAAAGTAAATATCCATATTTAGTCATACAAGATAACTTCTAACAGTTATTAATATATTGTGAAAGACATAATTTTTTCACACAAAAATCATTTAAAAATTATGTAGCATTATATAGGTTGAATTAAATACATTATGGTTACTTAATAACGAGGAAAATACACTTCCCAATGGAGTAACACTGTAATTAAAATAACCTCCCTAGATTAACTTTGTAATTTTTGATAATTCACTAGTCTATTGACATTGCCTAATTTTATGGCATGAATAATAACTATTTATTTATTATATTAAATGTTATGTATAAGTGTTTTCTTAGAAAACCCAATGGACAACGATAACCTAGGTTTGGATAAATAAAACTGGTTTTAATTAAGCCAAAATGTCATCGGTGAGTTTTGTGCTTTCTTCAACAAAATATTCAAATATTTAATGTAAACAATCATTTTCCCAATATGGGTATCATTCAGTGGAGTTATTCCAGTATTTTTTTTTTTAGCTCTAGGAGGGGTTTGTACATTTGGGATAGTTGCCTTTGACTTTTTTTATTTATAAATTTGAATTAGAATATCAATATAATTTTCTGAGAAATACTATAAGATTGTAAAGATTAAATAGGATGGGAAATTAAAGGTTGAGAGGAATGTTTAAGGAGGAGCCATTGCATGACAAGATAGAGAAGGAAGGATTAAGGTGGTACTGTCATGTTAGGAGAACGGAGGGGATGATACCAAAGCAGATGTTGGATATTGAAGTGTGGGAAAGAAGCCAAGAGGAAGACCAAAAGACATGAGGCTGAAGGGAGTGCAGATAAGTGTGAAGGAGAGAGGAAAATACTGGGTCATTGTGGCGATAAAGAGGTGGTGGAGAGAAAGGATACGCTGGAGAGGCTTATGCTCTAAGCAAACCTCTATTGATTTGAAACTGTTTATGATAATGATGAATACAAAACGAAGCTATATTATTTATTATACTGGTGATAAAGGAAAACATTATGCAATAATGATCATAAACAGCAATGTCTAATCACAAAGCAGATTATATTATAAAACAAGATTAATGGCTCTTTTCATAATATTTATCTACAGGAACTAAACGAATAAGTTATATCTCATTGGGTAACATTCACAAACTTTTGAAAATAAGAAACAAATTTCAATTACACCTCGTTTACCAGCAATCCCACTTCTGCGACCACACAACTAGCCTATCATATAATATACATCATAGTGAAACTAATTAACATAAGCTTGTTATCTTTCAGGGTAAGCTGAGGTTAACAATAACTAATCTGATTAGAGTACTATCATGATGTACATATATTTAATTCATTAATCGTGGTACTTGGTTAATTGAACCGAACCAGAGCAGAGATTCCTCGTCCTCACTCGCTCTATCAGTGGTGAAGTATGGTATCTGACGCTTGACATGCAATCGTTTAAAACACAATTCATTAGTAACTATACAATCTGCAATATATATTAAAATATCTCTCTCCATTTGGTCATCGTTACCTATCAGAACAGAACTAAACAATTATTTGTACAAAAAAAAAATCAATCACTGCTCCTTTATTAAGAATTCTTCAATGATCCTGTAGTAAAACACTCAGGTCATTTTTTGATAACTTTCCTTTAGCAATTTTTTTTAATATAGATAATCACCAAACCATATAGGCCTATACAGCATTGTCCGATAGCGCCACACACGGATGTCTTATTTCATTGTGGAAAATTGTGCTGGAGCAGTAGTAGAAACTATACTTAATACTAAAATAAAATATAAAATTTTGCAAAAACATTGGCTGTTAGATGGTGTTTTAAGCATTCCCAACTGACAACCCTATCATATTTATTACTATCACAAGAAAACATTGAAAGTTCCATACAGAATTACCTATTTAAAAAAATACTAAAGCAAAGTACATTCATTAAATAAGCCTTCCATGACACTTAATTTTAAATTGGTTGTTTTTGTTTCTGCATGTTTTCTCTAATTTTTGTCAAGGGGTTAAATAGAGGAATATTGACAAAGTCTTTATCTGACAGCAAAAAAAAAACTATCTGAAGGTAGGTGGGCGCTGCATTCACTGTGAATAGAATAACCTTCAATGAACAACGACACTCAGGGGGTGTTCTAAGTATTTTCCTGAAGAATGGTGTTGAACTCCAAATCGACCCCCCTATAAGCCTGTTCTCTGCAACGATACTCTAGGCACACGTTTGAAAATGAAAAATGCATGGATTGCTTGGATTGAAATATTTCTAACATCAACTAAATGTGAAGAGAGAAAATATGTTTGAATGCAACTTATTATGTTATCTTGAAATTATTAGCGCATGCACTGCGATCACTCCTTGATACTGCTCTCTTTCTCTTTCTATACATACATGTGAATACTTATGTTCACACGGAGAAAAATAAATTGTATAGTACCTATCGTATGCGTAGAGGCTCAAGAGGTAGTCAAACGCGGTGTCAAAAAAAAACATCGTCCTTTATTTATATTCAATAAATACTATCTTGATCCAATTTATTCTGGTGTAGGTGTAGTGTTTTTCAAGTAATTTGAATTACTCTTTTACTTATAGTAAAGATCACTATAACGTATTAAGGATAAGGAGAGCTATGTATAGGTTTATATCTATTAGGCCCTCTTAAGCCCCAGAGGATCGGTTTTTTCCTTCATAGTGAACTAAGATGGTCAAATAAAAGTCAAAACTTAAGAATAGGTTTGTCGGGAAATATGCACTCTTATAATAGTAGAATTAAATTAAGAGTTCCAGATAAAAGATTAATTGTTTAATAATTCTTACCTAAATATGGATTTAAATCTCAGTGGATAAAACATTTTTTATTGCCCTATACAATCTTCTGCACCCTTTAACCCAGCTTTCTTAGAACTAGGTAGTTAAAGGGTGTTCTGATTTATTGATTGAACTAATATTTTCCTTTATTTTGAAAATGGTCATTTCCCCAGTGAGAGCTCGAGTATGCTTGTGATGTTTTAGTATTGATGCATGAGGTGCAACCCGAAAGAAAGAGCCGAACGCGCATAGAAACTAAAAAAAAAAAATGGGTGAAACGTTGCAAAGTGTTGTTATGTCTTAAAATATACTATATAAATATATATATAGCTGTTATAATTTTTTTCTTCAAAAATAACATTGTGTACCGTGCAAACTCTTCAGTAACTATCTTATATATTTATATATATATAGTTAACATCTGGAATGTGATTTAGTGGTATTATGTTTTCACAGTGAACGTGATAGTTTAAAATCCCATTAGCTGCGAGATGCGATGAGTAATATATTTTTCAAATGCAATTAAGTTTCTTTGGGTGGAATTCATAAGATAGCTACTTAAGAGTTTGCACGGTACACAATGTGATTTGTGAAGAAAAAGATTATAACAGCTATTTCAACATGTTACTAAACAATATGACAAACAGACTACTTTACTACAAGATATGAAACTCAAGTTTTTATACCAGATTCCAAGCAGACTTTTTTTTATAAACATATACAACAATGATAATTACTGCACCAGATAACACGACCCAGGTTATAAAACAAGATAAAAATGTTTGTTACTTATCCACACAAAATACACGCGCAACAATAGAGGTTGTTTTACCCGGTCACACCATCAGGAAGACAAAATCGTAAAACTCAGTACACTGTGGTGGTAATATGTCATAAACTCTCTCATATTTTCAGACAGTGTAAGGCCCAACATTCCCTAAACTCTTTGACAGCATCAATGTAGCTTGAATGAGTATCTCCAGGCTCATTTTCCTATTTGCAGGACGAATTAAAACTCCTACAGGTATCGCCAGATGTATCTTCGGATAACAGTTTTGAAATCGAAAGTGATCGTTCCAATTGATGAAACTCAAGTAGGCTATACTTTGTTAGTATTATTTTGTTAAATGATCCCAATCCATCTACCATCCTCTCTCTCTAGCTTCCCTCGTGGTTAGTGTCCAGAAAAAAACAACATAAATATAACTAGACATCCAAGAAGGAAGAACCCTGCACAGGCTATAATAATATACAATTTACTACAGTTTGGTTTCATCATTTTTACTGTATATAAAACTGTAGCCCTGAACTAAACACAATTTTTCCCTATCCATTAGAAGCGTACAATCTTCTACAGCACCTAAACGTTGGATATAGAATATCTCACAAAGTCTTCAGTGTTAACACAGTAATATCATCTAAATATCCTCGAACTGATTACCAACGACCTAAAACTTCACCCAGCCACGCTTTTGAATAAAAGAAAATACCGTACTATCCGTGAAGAATTATCTTCGATTTGTTCCAATTTTGTTCTCCTATGTGTAAGATGTCCTTTAAACCACCAAATGATGATGTCCCTAGCTTCTCTTTCTTGAATAGCCGTCATTCCAAGCGGTGCTGGGTGTGTCGTAATGCAACGAGCATTCTCTGGGGTGTAGCTTCCCCCCTGCTAACGAGATAGCCAGATGACGTCAAAGCTGTTTGGGGAGGCAGGCTAGCCGTCTTAGGATAGAAAGCGACCTGCTACAAGCTCTTGGGAGCTGAGAATTTAGAAGCAGACATCGTAGAGCACGCCTAACTCAACAAATATGTATTATATATTTTTAAAAAAGCATTTGTATAGTAATAAGGTGTTTTTTTTTTCAATTTAAAAATAAATATACATTGAAACATATTAATGAAATTTTAATAACTCTTAAAATTTGAAAAATCTTAGCAGTAATAATTTTGTAATGATTTTTACAGACATTTCCAATTAAATGGAACTCTTTGTTTGAACTCATTAGTATTTTTGTTAATGCATGGTTGGTTAGAGGGAATATTTGTCTCTGTACTACTATTATTTTTATATGTCTTTTAAAATGTAAATTTGATGTATTTCTCTTTATTATAAACCTAAGATAAGTTGGTGGTATATTTATACTGATTATGGATCACGAGTTTGGTTTCCAGTATTTTGGGAAAATGTATTACTGGGAAAATTGAGTTTCTCCTTTTCACATAGATTAATCAATGGTTGGGGTCCACAGTGTTTTGTCTGTTTCAGAAATAAGTTAATTTGTAGGCCGTTTGGTGCAGAAATTGCACTTTAACATGATAAATAAATAAGAAATTAAAAAATATTTTAACCCAAGAAATTTTTGAACAGTAAAATGACTTCGTTTAAATATTAACTCGATAACTTTATAACAGTAAAAGAAAATAAGTTAAATTTGAAAGTAAAATGGGAGTAATATTTGGTGACATGTTCTATCAACTTTGATTTATCTTGGAAATACTATCAAAATACACAACTTTCATTTATTAATTTATTTTTGTATGTTTTAGCTTTAGATTATGCTTATGATAAAGTCAAATTAATAGATATTTATTAATCTGAGACAAACAAGTGCAGTATTAAAAACGACTTCATGGAGCCTTTTTGAACAATTTTATATTTTACAAATTCTAATAATTTCGCTTTCAAAATAAATACATACAAATTACTTCTCTACTACGTATTACATTTTGTAATACAATAATAATAGCAAAACCCTATATTGTAGCTTACTTGACAATATGAATACATCTAGATTCATTAATTTACATTTATTTAAAACGTAGCTTAAATTACCTTGCTCGTTAGTAGAAAGTTATTTCGTCATTAATTTATAGGCTACCGTTTTAAAACATAATTAATCATGTGATACAATTGTGTAGCTGTAAAAACTGGGAACACTAAGTAAGATCAATAATAATAATAATAATAATAATAATAATAATAATAATAATAATAGTAATAATAAATATAATAATAAAATAATATTAATAAAAAAATAGAGTTAATTCTATCTTATTATGTTTAAAACTAGTTTATAAAAAATAAAAATCACTTTTAAAAACTAATTAGTATTTGTTGATTTGAACAGTTTATCTCACGTTAAATTAGTTTTTAAAACAGTTTTGAATTAACGTACGGTTAGATTAGGGTGTAGTTATTACTGCTGTCCATCGCTATGACCGAGTGTTGGGCAATTAAAAATTTCAAGCACAACTACACAAAATATAGGCCTACTTGCTATTTTTTTATTTTTTTTTCCGTCTCATCTTGAGGGCACCGGCTTTGTAGGAGTTAAATTTCCGCGCAGTCATTCAACTCTAGCACAATTTTTAATTGTACGCGGAATTATTTTAAAATAGAGTACTAGTTGGAGTCTTATTAATAGAAAAAATGTGTGAATATGGGAGACTAGCTCATTTTCAATGGCTTTTTAAGCATATTTGCATAGCTATGAAACCAGACTTGATAAAATAGAGGTCTCTAGATTTAGCCTTCCCCTAACAAATACAGTAATTTTTTTTATAGAATCACAAAATAAAATTTTAATATATTTGATAACTAGCAGTGAGCTTTCCTATTTACGTTTAAATAATAAATTTTGTAGTTTCCTTTCCCCTCTTTCTTACTATCAAAGGGTAGTTATAGGTGAAGGGTTAAAGAGAGTATAAGCTTAGACAGAATAAAGAAGTAGTTAAAGAAAATGACAAAGACCATTCATTGTATTTTAAGCCGTGTGGTCTGATGTCGATGGATACTTTCTCGCTGACAGAGATAACCGCGTTAGATCATATTTGTGAGTCGTGGTGACAAAAAATAAATACGCGTTAAGCTCCACGCATTTTAATTACAATAATAGATTACGGATGAAAATGTGAAGTTTAAAGGAAATTTTACATTTGTGTGGAGGAAAAGTGTAAAACAATTTAATATAAACCACACATCCCCCAGTCCCGGTGACGCGGAGGTTGAGGTTCGAGTCATGTAACCCGGATGGGTTATGTGATGGAAGAAAAGGCCATTTCAATATTAATTGATCTTTGATATACGTAGTGTATTTTACCTCAAATAAGCAATAGCTTTAAGTCCATGGCTATAAAGCTTACGCAAATGAGTGAATATATTTATATATACTTATACATTTATTTATTTATATATATATATATATATATAATCACGTGCACGCTATCATAATCCGGTTTCAAATGTTATAAAAGTAAGTGATTGAATTCCTTTATAAAAATCTATTGCTTTAGATTTGTATAAAAATCAAAAAAAGAATTAACTGTTGCTTGGATCTACTTCAGAAACCCTGTGATTTTAATTAAAACTACTCAGAAAGTTGACTTAGGTGATTCTTAGGCTTGGCACGACGACTGGTACAACTAATGGGTTTGAATGGGAAGTAAATAAAAACTTTATGTGGCTATTTATTTACGAAAGCAATCAATGTTTTCTCTTTTCAAGCAAAACCACACGTTTCCATAACGACTGCCTTTGAATCTTGTTCTATAGCTTTTCAACAAACTCGAGGAGGTTTAACGATGTGTTTATTGCCTTTTGAATGGTTCTGACTTCACTCAACATTATCTATATCAAAGTAAAATTTTCTCAATTTTATATATTTCACGTTTCATTAAGAATTGGGATGCATTTGATGATTCATTCTCAATGTTAATTTTTAACTTAGTTTCTTAGAAAAGACTTTTTTCCCCGAGTCCCACCATCTGTTCATGTTATAAGCATATACAGGGTGTGTAGTAGTTTGTGGATACTGACAGTACCAAATGATTAAGTGAGTAAATATAAGTCGAAACCATTATTTTCAAGAAATACGTTTTTCCCACACCTTTTGAGAAAAACGACACTAAAGTTAGAGAGAGGGGATGTGGCAACACTGTGCCTGAAACTTACATCAAACTTATATGTTAGTTCAGAGTAGGTGTTCGAAGGTTGATCCTTGCATGCGTATACATTGCTCCAAACCGTGTATGGACTCGGTGTGCACGCGGCGAAGCATATCTACGTCAACTGTCGTAACAGCCGCATATATTCATGCCACCAGAGCTTTGAGATGACCACACAAAATAAAAATCGAGTGGTGTAATGTCCGGTGTCCTTGGTGGCCATTCCACCGGTCCGCCATGCTCGATACACTGGTCGGGGTGGACTTCATTGAGTAGTCGCTGCACTTGTGCCCCATAGTGTGTAGGGGCACCGTCACACTAATACCACACTATCTGTCTCACAAGCAATTGTACTTCCTCCAGAAGCCCAGGTAAAACCGTGTCAAAACACGGATGGTATCAGTTGGAAAACAAACAATCTGGTATTATAGAGGGGACCACAAAGCTTCTTCAAAAATGCCGAGCCCAAACATTGTCTTCCAGGGAAGCTATCAGCGTACAGCCACGCCGCAGGTTCGGCTCGACCATCAGATTCTCCCAAAGCCATTTTCATATCACATTATTTTACGTGTGTGTAGCTCATTACTGCTTACACAATACTGACCTCGTATTTTTGTCTACGTCCAAACACCGATGATTGTGACATTTCAGGCACAGTTTTGCCAGATCACTTCTCTCTAACTTTAATGTCGTTTTTATCTCAAGATTTGGGCAGAACGGATTTTTTTTTCAAAGCGTATTTTCGACCTATATTCATCCACCTAATCATGTGGTACTGTCCGTATCCATGAAATACTACTCATCCTGTATATCAATTAGAATAATGTGGCAAAGAGCTTACAAACGAACGGGTAGTAAGACGCGATGATAAAAAATGTGGCAAAGGCGAAGATTTGCGATGATGGATTGTGGGAAAACATTTATAAAAGATACCTTCACTATCTGAAGTAAACAGGGCTAGTTCTCCTAGTGATATAGCTAGATTTAGGCTTGAAGCTAGTAATAGACATTCCATTTTTAGTAAGCTATGGTAAATCTAAACAATCAGCAAGTTAGTGTAATTTTTTTGTGTTATTAATTTATTAGAAAAAAAGAGAAAAATTTGAATACTCTTTGTGTCTATGGTTTTCATCACATTAAAAAAAAGAGGATCTAAATTTGAAACTTTAGTAAAATCTTAAAGGGGCGAGAGAGAGAAATAGTGAGAATAGAGGTTGCATAAGTCTATTTTGAGAGTAAAAGATATGCCTATATATGAAAATATAATAACTAAATATCCCAAAATTGCTAGATTTCAAGAGAATATCACTAGGATGGGCTAAGTGAAAGTTCTTACTTTGATAAAAAAAACTACCTAGCAGGAATAAATGTGCCGTTGGGAAGAAACATTCGTGGAATCATGTTCCAGGTATTCTACTAAGTTAGGGACAGATGGATTCCTCACTAGCACTTGCCCGCGGCTTCGCTCACAATAAACAGTACATCAACACATTTGACAACTACAAATGATAGAAACGAATTAAACTTAGTCGAGAACAGTGGCTTATGTGATTACGATGATTCGTGAAACAACAGAAACTTGCCTCCTCCTCCTCCCTGACCTCACGAAAACTCTGCTAATATCATGTGCCATCTTATGGGCCCACAACACCAGCCGCGACGAATGTTCGCTGCTTACACCTGGTTTTTTCGACCCTTGAAACATAACATAACTAATTGTTAATTTTAACAGGATTTAATAGTTTTAGTGAAGGATTTACTGGAGCATCACTTGGTCTTATTATCTAAAATAAATGTACAATACATATTAAGTGTTTTCTTTCTAATATCAAGCGAAAGTATTTTCATCATTTTGGGAGAGTTTGACATTACAAATAATCCTTTATACTTTGCTTTGGGTAAATATTTGATATTATTTTACCTAGTAGTGATTTTGAAAATCTCGTGTAACGAAACTGACCCATTCCATTTTGACCTAGGTAGATGTAGTTCTGTAAATTTTTTTATAGCGCTGCAATTGAGGCATATTCAATTTGACTATGAAATTGGCCCATAGTCAGACTTAACACGCCTCAATTGGAATGTTCCAGCTTCACCTGGCTCATTCCATTAGAGTTTAGGTAGGTGTCGTCTTGAATTTAATATCAGAATGCAGATTTATCTGATTACCAAACCCTTCCTTCACCTCTGACAAGATGTGTATTAATCACAACTTGTGAATGTGAGGAATGCCAGGCCGCTACCGTGGTTCGGATTCCACGTTAAACTGTAGGTCCTCCATTTCATCTCACAATCACCCTACCATTGCACATTTAGCGTAAGTGCGTATAACCCGAACGGGTAGTAAGACGCGGTGCTAATAATAATAATAATAATATCAGAATGCACTTGAGACGTGTTAAGCCTTACTATGAAAATGGCACAAATGATACGACCTTCTCTCCGCTGTGTTCTTCCAACCCTTGATCTCCCGAAGAACATATAGAAACAAACCTAAAGTAAATATATTATTATTATTATTATTATTATTATTATTATTATTATTATTATTATTATTATTATTATTATTATTATTATTATTATTATTATTATTATTATTATTATTATTATTATTATTATTANATTATTATTATTATTATTATTATTATTATTATTATTATTATTATTATTATTATTATTATTATTATTATTATTATTATTATTATTATTATTATTATTATTATTATTAGCACCACGTCTTACTATCCGTTCGGGTTATACACACTTACGCTAATGTGCAATGGTAGGGTGATTGTGAGATTAAATGGAGGACCTACAGTTTAACGTGGGATCCGAACCATGGCAGAGGCCTGGAATTCCTCACACAAGTTGTGATTAATACACATATTGTCAGAGGTGAAGGAAGGGTTTGGCAATCAGATAAATCTGTGCCGGGACCGAGGATTGAACCCCGGTCCCTCAGCACAGAAGTCTGACACCTTACCTCTAGACCACCAGGTCACCAAGTAAATATAGAAACCCCTCTATAAAATGAAAATAGAACAGGTCAAATAATTCTACAAAGTATTATTTCACAAAAATAATTATAATTGAAGGACTGAACACTAACACTGTAGTACTTTAAGAGAGCTAACTAGCGATTAAGTCCCTTAAATATTGAAAGTAAGATTAATAATAATGTGCTGATAATGTGAATGAAATAAACAATTTTATTTTATTTATGCTTTGAATTGTAAAACCTACTCTTACTAAGGCTAGAATTTCAGATCCCTACGTATTGCAGTGAGTTTTTTAATTTAGCCTAAGTCATGCAATAGATTATGTGCTTGTGCAAGCATTTAAAAAAAATATTTAGGAAATTGTATTTATTTTCTTATAGAACTACCGTGCTCTGTGGAAAAATTATCTTAAGAGTTTTCGTTATTTATTTGCAACACAATTTGTTTTTATATATTTAAGAACGTTTTAAGTATTTTAATATTAAAGCAAGAATAAATAACTTATGTTAAAGTATTATTTTAGCACCACGCTTTAGTACCTGTTCAGGTTATATGCATTTGTACTAATTATGCTAGTAATCTAGGGACGAGAAAGTTTGAATTTAGAGGAATTGTACCTGCATTTGTGATGTTAATGTTATTTACATAACAACGCAAATTTTGTGACGCTCCCTAACAATGCTTATTTTAGAGTTAAAAAATAATTTTACTCTACTGGGATAAGTAGTCTTTTTGTGTAAATTTATAATTTTAGTTGAAATACTAAAACATGAGTAACTTGTAATAAAATTCAACACTATCCCTAGTGAATGAATGAGGAAGCTTAAATTCTGGGAAGAAAAATATTAATTCTATTTTAATTTAATTTAATTATGATCTGCCGAGTCAGTGTGCTGCATATTATTAATTCAGCCAGCAGTTTTGGTAAAACATTCTGTATTTTTTCTTCATGTCATACTACCCACAATTGCTTTAAGTATTTAAATGTAGCTAATAAAGTACTAAATATTATGTTATAATTTAAAATAAATAAACCCGCATTTTCATGGAGCCAAGTGGGAATTCTTTTTAAGAAAAACAGCCTCGTTTGATGGCGAATCCGTAGGGGGGGGGAGAGGGGGGAAGGATGATGGGGGCAATCAACCATCCTCGAGACAGTAACCTTTTGTTTTATAATTTTTGTATTAAATTTGTGTTTCTCTTAAAATTACTAATTTTTTTATAGTGGATAATTAAGATTATTTATCTTAACTAGTCATTTTTGTTATTATTAAAATTATTATAAGATAATAATTAACATTATTAAATTTATATTTGAGGGAGCATTATTAAAACCAATAGCTCATTCCTTCCTTCCCCGAAAAAAGGGCTTGTATCCGCCCTTGGTCTCGCTATACTTAGACAGTATTTTAACCCCGAACCAGCTAATTAAACTAGATGTGCCTGACCTTTAGTCGACGTGATTACTGAAGCTATCCATTACATCGTGTTTGTCTTACATCAAAGAACAACCATCACTTATTTATTTTATCACTATTGTGAGTGATAAATAAAGGGGAACATATTAGAACATCTCCTTTAAAAATAAAGGTTTTCTCTAAGTTAACATTGAAATAACTCTTACATGAGCTGTCATTTGTTTCGAACGTGACGCGAAATAAAGTAAACTTCAAGGAGACGGCTCACTTCAATTACACCACCAGTGCAGTTAAATTAAAACTAGATTCATTTAAAAGTTCTTAAATAACTTGCACGCAAGTCAATTTAAGTACCGAGTGCAATAATTATAACCGAGTTAGTTCTGTCACTTCAGACGACTATGAGTCATAACCAAGCTCGTCTGGATTTTATAAGTGATTTAATTATTTAGTGTGAGACAGAGAAGTAATGTAGTCAACAGGTATTTGTACTTCTAGCAGGGACGCCTTGAGGAATTTATAGGCTCTCCACCCTCACATTTTGGGGCCCTTTTTTTAAAGAACCTTTATTTTCTTATAGAATTTTTGCATAGTTTTAACATATTAATTTGGTAACATTAACTATTTAAGGAATAGTTGGTTGAGGGCATCAACAACTACTTAATAAATTAAAACACTGAATAAGGAAAGATATCCAGAAAACTTATGATTTCCTTGCTTGTCTTTCATTTATAAAATTAATATTTTCACATGCAATTATATTATTAAATATCAAGTTAATGTTGGGGGCTAAAGTGTGACCAACATAAATAACAAACATAATGCATTTTTCATTTAGAGCTACGTCTTACTACCCATTCGAGCTATGTGCATCTGTATTAATTATGCTAATGAGACAAGGATGAGGAAGGTTGAATTTAGAGAAAGTATAATCGAATTTACGTGAGGAGTGAGTGGAAACTAATTTTAGAAAAACACTATCCTCAATAAACCTCTCCGGGACTCGTACCCAGATATTCTTATCATCGGCAGTCCAATCTATTGTGATATTGACTCCACGAACAGTTCAACCACCGAAGGGGGAATAGTGTACTGGAAATTGAGAAAGCATAGATACAGAGCCACATAGTGGCAACTAGGAATTATTGTAAATCATAGACAGTCGCATAGCTCACACTTACATTCCTAGGCTGAAACAATTAATGTCTCTGTACTGTGATAATACAAGCTCCATATTGGGCTAACGGCCGGTACATGACCCGGAGTTCATTCGGGGGACAAACAGAGTAGAAGTTCAGATGTGTCCGGTACTTCAACAGATGGTGGAGTTAGAGATATAATTTCTGCGTGGCCTTGGAATATAAAGTAAAAAGGTTATTTCCCCGATTGTCATGATTTTATGTCTAAATGATAGTTTTTCTAAATAGTAATGTATTTACTGAGCTTTGTAAATACTGTATACAATGGTATATGCTGTAAATATTATATATACCATTCTATAATATTAAATTAATAATAGTGGCTGCCGTTCGGTTGATATAGTTTAACTCCATCCATGAAGTTAGTTATAAAATAATAAACAACATTAAGAATAAAAAAAATAGTAAACCTTTAAATAATAGTTTGGTAAATATAGCCTATTATTAAAAGGCCTGGAACAAATATTGTTTAAGATATATAACAAATATTATAAATAAATTTAACGCGTATTTTTAGATAAATGTAATTTAGGAGTGTACCGATGTGGATACTGATGAATCGTTATCGGGTGATTAATAGTGCATCGGCAATTAATAGCTATTGGCAATTATTATGTCGATTAATCATCTTTTATAATTAAAATTTAAAGCAAAATTTTCTAGGTAGGACTTTATTAATTAAAATAGAAAAAAACTTATAAACACACTGCATCTGGGTTGTGGGCTATGCAAAGATTACATAACCAAATAAAGAGCTATAATTTCATATCGTTAATAAAACTAGCACTCTAGTTCCAACTTTCACCGGTTGTGAAAAGATTAACCTATAATTAAGAGTATCAAAGCGTTAACTGTTTATCTTAAATAAAATATTTTTGTATTAACTACATTAACTGTTATCATTCTCTTAGGCATATTTCCCAATAGTTATTAATAAATAATCGATAATCGTGACTAATCGGTGTAAATAATCGTAGCATGAACAATTCTTTTAAACAATCGGTAATCGGTATAGGTAATCGGCTTTACTGAATAGGTACACCTCTAGTAAATACACAAAAAAACTTTGAATACAATTAAGACATTATATAAATAATTCATCAAAACAGTTACAAAATTGCTGTGAGATCATTTTAAATTGGGTAGATTTAAGTTAAACTAAGTTGTTTGCAAAATTGATGATATAAAGTGTTTATTTCTCACCCGTAATTTTGGATCCCTTGCTCGTTATTTGGACAGGAGCGGACATTTTCCGGTTAAAGTTTGACTCGTTTAGATGCTCACACCATCACTAGGAATCCTATAAACCATGAATAAATGTTTTAATTCTCACAAAACATCAGGAAATATATAAGAATCACATAAAATTCACTGATTTACCTTAAAATTATTTATTCATTCTTCACCAATAATGGCAAGATAAAATCATTAAAAACCTTTACAGTGCTTACATTAGAAAGATAATGAGACACACTGCACATCATTAAGCTCCTCATAATCTGAAATTGTATTTATATTAGTTATATTCATAATGTATTCCAAAAAATCATCAGTTTGCGAGACCTCGATAATGCTTCCTTAACCTATTTGTTGGACTCTAAATTTTTCAAGAAGCACCAAAGTTAAATTTGCTGACGGCACGGATCGAATACATCCTGGCGTCCTTTGTTCGGATCCTGAAAGTGCTAGTATACGACCTGATCACCTTGGATTCACGTTCGTCAGATTATAACTCGTGGCTAGATTTAAATATATAACTATATTGTGTTTGAGTGCGATGTAGTTTCCCGTTATCTACAAACGATTAGACTGGGTTCGATTTAAATGACTAATAGCATATTAATAACACGTTGATTCTGTTTATTATTTGAAGAATGAATATAAATAATGAAGGTTGAGTTGGAGTGAATAGCTCATCTCCGACTCTTTGACTGCCCGAATGTTTAATGTTTAACAAAAGTCCGATCTGTCTATTGGTGTGATTGCGAGTGTTTCGCTAATGGCCGTCGCGTAGGCTTCTTACACTCTAGATGTGCTAAAAAAAAAAAGTCTATTCCACTTGTGTGATTTCCTTTGCTATAAATAAAACGGCCAAGGTCACTTTCACTGCATTAAAAAAACTGCAACATAGGCCAGGGACGTTTTTTAAGAATTAAAATATTCGCTATTGCGAGTTTTGACGTGAATACGTCTTTAAATTTGCTACCATACGGGGGCAATCCAAAAAACCTAATGATACCAAAATCGGGGGATACAGTTAGGTTTGTAGTTTCGAATCTTTCCTCTACATACAAAATTAAATTATACCACTGGATAGCTCTAGGATCAAAGAATTCATTACGATAAGCGAGAACAGTGACGCATCGCGCGCGGTGGAGGGGGAAGCGCCACCATTTTGAGGTTATTTTGCTGCGTATCTAGATTTGCAATTAATATAACTTTTGACTCGGAGAAGCTACGATGTTCGTTTAAGTTTAAATCGTCAGCTGTCGTTAAAATCTATCGATTGTATATAAAACATTAGTGTAAAGTAGTGACAGTGAATATAATAAGGTGTTATAATAAAAAAATATTATCAAAAATACAGTTTGGCGTTGTAGTTTCGAATCTATCCTCTACATCCAGAATTATACCACTGGATAGCTAGATGATCAAATAATTCATCACGATAAGCGAGAACAGTGACGCATCGCGCGTGGTGGAGGGGAAAATATAACCCGTTACATAAACGTATTCACGTACAACACACGGACCGTGTCCACGACACAGCCACACCCCATTTTTTTTAATTTCAGGATGATAAATACTAAAATAACACTATATATATTGTACCCTTGTTTTAGAAAGTGAGAAAAAGTGTCACACCAGTAAGTACTTCACTGTAGATCATAAATCCTGCTAAAAATAACATGAAATATGTATTTATTCAAGTAATAGAAACTTTTTAAATAAAAATAAAAGGTCCTATTCAAATTACGCAAGGCTTATAACAAATATGAAACACTTGTTGGAACTACTATTTGTATACAATTAAACTATCTACAGAAGCAATCTTTGTTAGGTACAAATTGATATGGAAAAATGAATATATTATTTTGAATATAGTAAGATCACAATACAGAGAACATTACAGTACTTTTGTCTCATAAATCTCTAAAACAATACAATCTACCATTACAACAGTAAAGAATCATAATCTTGTTTACAAACGTCTCTAAGCAACG
>CABFWO010007076.1:0-28411 GCA_902155825.1 Timema genevievae
GTACATTATTCCGTTCAGAAATCTTACGAGTTTATAGAAAGAGAGAGAAAGTCTGTGCGGTGCGCCGTACCATTTATTTTTTATTGGACCCGATTTTAAAGTATTTTTATTTTAGCCTAAGATTATATTTGGATTTAATTCAAAATAAAAATTGCTATGCAACATTCGATTCGGAGTCGATTTCAAATATTTTCAACACGTATAACTCAATTCGTATGAAATTCGTAACATTTATATATCAAATATTTGTTTCAGAATAAAAAATTTTCCAAAGCATATTCGATTTGGAACCGATTAGAGCTACGAATCCAATTTTCATCGAAAAAACAGTTAGGAGAATACAATTTTTTTTTTGTCTGTGATCAGGTGATTAGGTTAACTATATGTTGTATGATTTTACAATTTATTCGAATATTATTCAGTTAAGGCTGATCTTCGAAATTAAAATAGTTCATCCCCTAAGCCTCGCCATTCATTATAATTATGGTTGTCTTCCTTTTAAAATGAGACTGTAGTAAGTTATGGTTCTGGTTCAATTTGAAATTGAAAATCTAGTGTTCATACAAGCTTATTTATTAATTTTAGTTTGCATTTAGTATTGTATAATGTAAAGTAAAAGTAAAACCCAAAGGGAAACATACCAAATAATACATATGTAAGATAAACTTGAACATTCTTGATTTATTACATGTTTTTACACTCAATCGATAAATAAAAAAATGTATAAAGAAACAATCCAAGTAATTATTTAAATGAACTTGATCTAGTAAAGGTTTCTTGATTTGAGAAGAACGTGAACCTTAAAAAAATCTTATTTTGGAGATTGAACTTGTAACATAAACTAGTTATCTATTTTTAGGAACTAGAAGGGGCTAGGAACCCATTATTCTCTTCTTTATTGGTGACCTGGTGGTCTAGGGGTAAGGTGTCAGACTTCTGTGCAGAGGGTCCGGGGTTCAATCCTCGGTCCAGGCACAGATTTATCTGATTACCAAACCCTTCCTTCACCTCTGACAAGACGTGTATTAAATCCACCGTGGTTCGGATTCCACGTTAAACTGTAGGACCTCCATTTCATCTCACAATCACCCTACCATTGCACATTAGTTTAAGTGCGTATAACCCGAACAGGTAGTAAGACGCGGTGCTAATAATAATAATAATCTTCTTTATTATTATTATTAGCACCTTGTCTTACTACCCGTTCGGGTTACACACACTTACGCTAATGTGTAATGGTAGGGTGATTATGGGGCGAAATGGAGGACCTACAGTTTAACATGGAATCCGAGCCACGGTGGAGGCCTGGCATTCCTCACATTTACAAGTTGTGATTAATACACGTCTTGTCACTCTTCTTTATTCATTAGCATTGAAATAAACTAAATATGACTAGTTTTTTTGTCGTACTTTAGTTTATTGATTAAATATGTCGGCGTGCCATGAGGACACACATATTTTTAAACATCAACAACATAATTATCAACAAATCGATATATACAATGAATTAAATGTAAATACCTGAATACAAGCTTTATAGTTGCGCCACTGCACACAGATGACTGCCTGCCTCATAATCAACATAAAATTAAAAATAACTTTGTTGAATAGCATACTTTGATTCAAAGTTTTTAGGGTGTATTCTTGTGTCTAGAATTGTTATCATCATAAAACAACGGTGACTGTGCGTTTGTAGTGAGTAGTATAGTTTATGACATTATTGTATATAGGGAATCAAATTAAACAAGTGGACCTTTGGTTTACAACCACTCCAAGGTGACCCAAAACATTGTGATTCTATCATTGTTGATTAGATTACGAAGTTACACCGTACAACTGTTGTATACTTTATTTATATGGAATCCACGTCTAATAGGCACTGATTAATCTCTGTCAACGTTAAATTAACGTGGTTATTGCTTATTATATTTTATGAGGTGATATCGTTCTCTATTAGAGACATACCAACTATTTATCATTGTTATTTGTATTTAATACTTTTTAACACAAGCATGCTTTATTTTCTACACTCTTGGAATTTTAATTAAAATCGACGGAATTGAAAATCTAAAACCCGAATACGTATTGATGAATATTTTGGTCCGTAAAGGAATTTGAAGGGATTAATTAAATCGACATTCTGCTGTTTTATACTACTACTTGTTTAATTCTATCATTGTTTCCACTAAATTATCATCATTGTATATATTTTACTATTTTATATTACACACCAACTAGCATCCAAGAGAGAAGGAAGGAAGAGGGATATTCTCGTACTAAAGTGTTATAATGTACTTCCACTCAATGGTTAGGATAGTATCTAATTGAAGTGTTATACAATTCATATCACCTAGAAAACCAAATTATCATTCAAGCAAACTTTAGTTTGACTCAAAAAATATTTAATGTTTTCATTATTCTTTGCGATCTTTTGTTTGGGGACTTGACCACGAGCCTCCAAGGTAGGACCCCTTTCCAACACCTGAGTACGGCCCTGCAAGCGTGTCCGTGTAATATTTACTACAACACGGTACCAAACATCTCACATCGCAAGTGAAGCGCGAGCAATAAAATATCGAGTGGGACACAGAAAAGTTTCCATTGTCAAGATCCCGTTATATAACAGTTCCGAGAGAGTAGGCTAGCTAGGTCACGGCCACGGTGAACTACTTTTATATGTGTCGCTTGATGGCTGTAACAACTGTCATAGTTATATAGTCACTCACAATGATACATAAATATTACGTGCTTAACTTTAATAAACAACTTCTGGCACTGTATTTGTGGCCTCTTGACAAGATTGATAGTCATAGGCGTGAGCAGACATATAGGCTGGTTTCATAGTGTATGTGAAACTGAAACTGGTCCATTCCATTCTGTATGTGTCTTGGTTTTAGTGTAGTGCCGTACTTAGCCGTACTGAGTCTGACCATGAAGATCACCCTTAATGATAGTGCGGGATGAACTTGATACATTACATAGCCACCAATCAAAAGATCATCCTCTTGTACGGGTGATGGGTTCACAACCAGGAAAATGGTTGTGGTAAATGTCCGAGAATCAATAGGTTCATAAACAACATGATAAATATCCAAAATAAAAAATAAACAACCTACGTCATACCAAGTCGGCTAAGATAAAGCTCTGCACTAATATTGAACCCAAAATGTGTGAGTATTTAAATGTTATCAAGTTGGGACCCACACAGATTTTAATTCTAAGCAATCTACTTATTTTTCGCTGCTGGCTACCATCGTGGTCATGTGGTTAGAAAGGTTGACCACAGGCTCAGAAAACACCAGACTCAAACTAGGCCCAGTATAAAATAATTTATCATGTGAGTATTTGTGTAGACTCTCGTATTACTACCAAGATTTAGGGATGTTATTTTGTGTGAGGCGTACATTTTATTTTAGTTAATTTATCAGTTGTGTGTTTAGAACTGCACCACCGATTTGAGGCTCATTCTCACATTGCATGAAAGTTGTAAAGAGAAGCATAAAACCTCTAAAAGAATCAATAACAATCTTAAAATATTATTTTGTGACCCAGTTGTAAATTGACTTTATTGGTTTCAAGAGAGTTAAATAAATGCTTCTTACCATTTCCCCTATTCTCATATCTGTCACGTTAAACGTCATTTAAAACTATATTAATTACTTACAACTACAAGGTTTTAATATGCTCCATTTTGACCTGAGAAATATTTTAATAAACAAACCAATTACCCCCTTTGGTGGCCACATGGTCTAAGGCGTTACTCTAGCATTAGACTAGACTGACAATGATGGGAAAATCGAGGCTCGAATCTCGGCTCAACATGGTTTTGCACTCTCCCTCAACGCAAATGTGGATACAATTCCTAAAAATATAGCCTTCCTAATCACTAAAACCATTAGCGTAATTAGTTTATAAGCGTTTAACGCGAAATACCGCAGTGATAAGATGAAAGTAAATTCCAGAAACAGGGATCTAGCCTTCCTCAAACATAATCAAGTAGGCCTAATTTTTACAAGGATCACAAAGTAGTTTATTTTAAGATAATGCATGACTGTTTGAGCTCCTGTGATATTCCAGAATTGTCATTCCCACGAGAAATGCAATGGTATGAGGACATATCCCTTCAAGTTGGTATGGCTCTAAGAGCAGGTCACCTGAAGGAAATTCTGTCGCATTTGAGGTTGGATCGAAAAGTGAGTCAGATGCAATAGATTGCACAGACCTCTGTGGTCTTGGAGTCAAGTACTCACCTCAGGACCCGAACCTCTGTGGTCTTGGAGTCAAGTACTCACCTCAGGACCCGAACACTCTGTGGTCTTGGAGTCAAGTACTCACCTCAGGACCCGATGATTGTTTGTTTTTGCACCGCGTCTTACTACCCGTTCAGGTTATACACTTATATAGGCCTACTCTAATGGTTTTAGGGACCAGGAAGATCATATTAATAATAAGTTTACGCGCACTCACCTGGAGGGAGATTGAAAAACCAGTTTGGGAAAACCACCCTCAGTAGACCCGACCGAGATTCTCACCTCGATCTCCCTGTCATCAGCAGTCTAGACTACTGCAAGAGTAGCGCGTTAGACCACGCGGCCAACAAAGCGGGTAGCCAGATATTCTTGGGTGTTTCCGGCTCGATAGAATACCGTGGCACAACTTCCTTCGGAGAGGAAGCAAAGCCGTCGGTCCCATGTCTATTGTAGCGTGTAAGAGAACCCTGGAATGTATGTGAAAATAAATCTGCTGGCAAATTGATAGGCCCTTTCACTCTCACTCATAGAAATTCTCAATGTCTGATATAATACAGTCGGTTCAGAAAATGCACGTTAAATACCTCAAATAAACAAAAGAAAATATATACAATGTAACATTTAATTCCACTGTTCAATTCCATGTAATTGGCTGGGCCACCCAAGAGGAAGAGGGGTCTGGGAGTTAAATTGAGGGGTTTTCTCCAGCCCCCACCAAACAATGGTCTCTAATCGCCCAAACATCGCTCTCTTACAACAGAAAGTCTTGCTGCAACAAAAGGCGATATGTTTGGCGTGTTTCTTGATTTGCTGAGTCTGTAACCTTTTATACATTGCCCTTAACGGCCGTATTATCCGGTTTGAAGGTGATGAGGTTAGAGTTCCGATCTCGGTCAGACGTAGGGGCCTATTGACGGTGTTATATCCTAAATGCTTCCTCCTTACACGTAAATGAAGGTACTTTTCCTCTAAGCTCACACTTATCTTCATCCTAATAGCATAGCTGAAGTCAGATTGCCCAAACGGGTAGTAAAATGTGTAGCTAATTAGCAATGTAAGGAGGAGAATAATGAAACTTATATCTATGATCCACTTGTACAGTTTAAATATTCTTATTATGTGACTAATATAAATAAACCCCATCACATGTAATTGTTTTGTGAGAAAGGGGGCGTCCTAAATCCAAATCTTTGAATTTTCTGAGCGGTCCTGCCTTTTGAAAAAGTTTAGTCCATTCTGATTAACTTATTTCAGAGGGGTGAAGGTACTTGAGAGTAAATACACCCTCACTCATTTGTAAATAAGCAGCGAAAAGAACATCTAAAATAACACTGGTAAAACTAAACAAGTGAATCCAACTGGGTTTCAAACCAAGTTAAACCCAAGCTTCCGGGAGAGTTATGGATGTAACTCAGCGCACTAACCCCACCGGTATTAAAATCATCACTAAGAGGACCACCCATCAGGGGGTTTAGACGCGCTATACAAGTCAACAAATTACACGTTATTTAATTAAGGCTCTAGAGCAGTTGAGCAAAAATTCATAAACACCCGAAACTAAGTGAATTTATAACGTAGCTGGGTGGAAGTGTCCGTCAGTAGGAGAACAAACAGGGGAGAAGGAAATTACAAATGGAGATACAATTTGTGTTGTCACCCCCTGCCACATTAAATGACATCATGCAATTCACATCCATTTTAAGCTCCAATACCAGTTGCCTTTCGTTTCCTGGCCTTTTAGGTATTAACGATGAAACAAAGATGTGTATGTTTGGACCTTTCAGTAGGCACGTGCGGAGCTTTGAAATGTCGAAGTCGAAGGTCAAATCTCCCTCACTTTGACTTCGACACCTACATTAACATTCGAATATTCGAAACATTTCGAAAGAAGGCTAAAACTTCGATAAATTATCAACAGATTAATACATTTCACTAAATATTACATGTTTCAAGATATTATAACTGTAGAACCACTTCTAAACAGTCTTTTAACATCGATTAGTAATTAAATGACGGCCATAACGTAAGCACGGATAAAAAGAGGGTTGAAACTATCTGTAAATTCATTATTACTAACATAGTTTTTTTAAATAAAAATATCCGCCAAGTTGTAACACCATGAACTGGCTGTCACTGGTATGAAGTAAAGATAATATCATATATAAATCTTTTAGTTGTGCTATATTCATTTAATCCACCAATGTTTAGTCCTTGATATTCTATCTTTTTGAATGATCTCTGACGAGTTTCTAAGTTCATTGTTGATACAGAAGTTGTTCATAGCTTCATCAGTTTTGTCTTTATTACCCAATATGACTGATACGGATAGTGTGCCAGATGGGAAACCACAAAAGAATTTAATATAGCTTACAGGCTACAATTATTACGTGAGAAATACTGACCACGAGATACGTCAGCATAAAAGAAAATGATGTGCTTTGACTTTCTCTCTACGCCTTTATTTTGACCTAGATGTTCTTATTAGTTGATTTCAACATTAAATGTAATCGTAATTAACAACAACAAAAATCCTACACGTTTCGGTGGCTGCATGGTCTAAGGCACTACTCTCACATTAGACTGGACTGCTGATGACGGGGAGATCGAGGTTCAAATCTCAGTCGGGTGTACTGAGGTTGGTTTTACCAAAATGGCTTTCCACTCTATTTCCGCGAAAATGTTGTTACAATTCCTATAAATATAGCCTTTCTCATCCCTAAAAACCATTAGCATAATTAGTACATAAGCGTGTAACCCTAACAGGTTGTAAGACCTGGCGCTAAAAATAACTATTGGATGTAATGTTTGTTTCACCACTCAGGACAGATGTTGGCAGGCTAGTCTTGTAGCTAATAAAATGGAGATTTTGACCAAACTTGTTGAATAAAGAAACCTCTATGGGGGTATTTCTATTTTACGTACACGGAATGCTAAATCAAGATAGTTATTTATATCATTTAAAGCTAATAGAAACATGGGCTATAGAGCATGGCTCATCCCTCCTTTACACTGAAAGTAGCATTAATAATGAATTTTTGAATTCTTACTCGATACCTAGGGTGGTTACTTAATTGAGTATTTTAAAATTAACTACATCTAAAACTCCGATTAGATTTTAAACATTTAAAATAAACTAAAACAAATGTTAAAAATAATCCCGACCATCTTCTGTTGGACGCTTCACCACGAGTCACAAAGTCCGTGAGTTGGCTTCCGCCCCCCACACGTCACCCCTCAATTTTAAACAGTCATATTTTTACAATTAAATAGTTTGTTCTTCGTTTGTACCGGATTGTTCCGTAAATAATTTCACTGTACTGTTTTGATAGACCTACAAATGAAAAGTTTAAATTGGGGGAGGGGGCAACTTCACAGTTGTCCCACCCTTCCCCCATTTTTTATCATTTATATTTTTATGATTGATATAGTTTGTTCTTAGTTTGTTCCACAACAATTTCTTTTGTTCCTTGATTTTTCTTCTCCAAATGATAATCGCATTATTATCACGTTGTTTATTTAGGAGAGACCGTCTTCACGGTTGGAACCATTTGTTAATTACTTTATAATTGATCCATTTTAGAAACGTGTATAATATAATTTTTAAAATATTTGAAATTATTTCTTAGGGTGTTTTGATCTATATAACTCAGCTAAAAGATACAACAATAGTGTTTTCAGATGAACACTAGAAGGACGCTTGATAACGGTTTGTTTCGAACGGTTAGCATTTTTAAATGATATTCGTAGGCCTGGTACCTTGTTTTTTAACTAATTTATTTTTACTGTGAGTTACATGTTTTTACTTTTATTGACCCTTAGCTTGGCAACACTCTATCTTATGATATACTCTTACACACAATTTGAAATTATTTCACTAATAAAATAAAACCTAGAAATAGCTCTTTCTACAAATACCGACAAGAATTATTTATAAATTATAATGTATCCAGACATATTAAAAACAAAAATAAAGTTTTTAAAAATTGCATTAAAGAGTGTATCCGTAGCCAAGTTAGGGGATACAAACTTTCCCTATTAAAAAAAAATTAAATAAACCACCATTTTGAATTTAATAAAGAAAAGTACTCTTCCAACACAACATGACTTGACAAGATGATCCCATAAATATAATGTAGACACAAAAACAGCTTCTGAAAATCTTTACCTAAAAATATTGATCGGAAATTGCGAAATGAACAAAGTTAAGGAAGCAATAAATCCTACTGAATGGTGGGTCTGCAATAAAAACAATAAGACTGAAATTAACACATTGTCATGAGTTTAGAGAAGAGAGCGACATGAACTTGAGCTACCGCAACAAATAGACCGTTTATCGTATTTCGAGGTAGAAGGAGGCTATTACCTTTCTTAAAAAGGTACTAAATGTTTGATTTTTGAAGGGAACCATACTCACTGAAGTCTATCATAAGTCAAGAAATTTTATATTGGCTACCCTGCGAAAAATTATATAGGACCTACGGTATTTTAAAGGAGGCTCGCAGGTCAAAATGGCTGAGACCCACCTTCTAGTGTTAAATGGCGTGACATAATGTGGGTCAATTTAAAATTAAATACAACTTATTGAAGTGGTGATAGTTTTGAATAATAAAAAACAGTGTTTAAATTCTTTAAAATACAATAAATGTTTAAATTATGTACAAGCTCGTTGGCATTTACCCATTACTTAAATATATCTTTTAATTTATTTTACTATTTCAATTCGGTAACTATTTATCAATTTAAATGAATCACTTAGAAATACTTAGGGCCTATTAATCGATATTTGTTTTTACAGAATATATATGAGATTTCTAGATTAAAACAAAAAGTTTTCACGAGTTAATCTTTAAGCAGAATAATATATAATGAAGAACAAAAACATACTAGTTATTAAAAGACGCACTTAGGAAATGGTAATATAATCTTAAGGGCCATTATAAATGTGGTATTTTGTTAGTTCGTCTATTAAATAAGATCTTCCAACTATTTTGGTATTTTTAATAGCTCTACAAATTTTCAATGATAAGCTTATTCAAAAACTAAGTAGACAATGTTATTGGTAATGAAAATACTCCCAAGATATCGATTTGGAACCAAATCATTAGAGCCGTTTTTAAAATATATTAAAATTTTGAAAAAAACAGTTTTCACTTACCAACCCTCAAATGACTTTTTATTCCAAAAACAACTATACATTGTTATTTGTAATGTAAGACACTCCAAATATACCCTTTTGGAACCAAATCGTTAAAACTATTTTTCAAAAATGGCAAGTTTTTAGAAAATCAGTCATCAGTAAACTACTCTTAAACGACATTTTATTCAAAAAACAAGTATAAAATGGTATTTGTCATGTAAAACATTCCCAATATACTCATTTGGAACAAATTCACTATTGCCATTTTAAATATATTTTACCAGCCTCGGTAGCCGCACGGTCTATCTCTTGTTATACTAAACTTCCGAGGACTTGGAGATCGGGGTTCGATTCCAATCGGGTGCACTGAAAGTGGTTTTTTCCAAAAAATAGTTTTCCACTCTCTCTCCACGCAAATGTGGGTTCACTTCCTATACATTACTTCTATCTCATCCCTAACCCATTAGCGAAATTAGTACATAGGCGTATAACCCGAACGGGTAGTAAGACGCGGTGAGAAACATAAACTGTGAGTGTGATGTTTTGGTCGTCTCTATACTGTTAATACATCCTCACCTGAGGAGGATAAAACATGCTTATGAAATTATAAAACATTATTGACGACGTGTTAAAAAGATTAGCATTATTACATGTTCATTGAAGCGTGGTAGTTCTAGAGAGATTCACGCGCAAGAATAGTAAAAAAAAAATACTATTACAATTTTAATATAAGAATTAAGTTTGATCTATTTATTTTGTGTTTATTAACTATATTGAGCATAATTATTGTTACAGGAACTACCTAATAGCTAGTGAATCATAATATTTCATTTTTCTAATCTTCAAAAGTATTTTCTAGTGGATTGGTTGATGACACAAATAAAACTATTATAAAGTTTTAAGATATATTTAAATATATTATATTTTATTAGGTCTATATGTTTTTTCTCATCACGTCTTGGTAGTGTACGCATGCATTCATTAGTTATGTTAATAAAATGGTAATAAGGATAGTAGGTGACCTGGTGGTCTAGGGGTAAGGTGTCAGACTTCTGTGCTGAGGGTCCGGGGTTCAATCCTCGGTCCCGGCACAGATTTATCTGATTGCCAAACCTTTCCTTCACCTCAGACAAGATGTGTATTAATCACAACTTGTGAATGTGAGGAATGCCAGGCCTCTACCGTGGTTCGGATTCCACGTTAAACTATAGGTCCTTCATTTCATCTCGCAATCACCCTACCATTACACATTAGCGTAAGTGCGTATAAACCGAACGGGTAGTAAGACGCGGTGCTAGTAATAATAATAATAAGGATAGTAGACTTTAAGAGGAAATGTACCCGTATTTAGGTGGAGGAAGAGTGGGTAACCATTTAGGAAAACATCCTCGCCCACTTAGATACACCCAACCGGGATTCGAACTTCAATATTCCCATCACTGGCAAAACAGTCCAACACGAGAGTGACGCAGTAAACAATGTGACCACCGATAATGTTTACATATTCTCATATTCACATTTTATTGTTTTAAATAATATAACATTTTCATCAAGTTTTTGTCACTGCATCTCACAGCCCATTCGGGTTATACGTATCTAAACTATAAATAAATCGTATGTGTTAAGTTTGAGGAAGCTATACTTGAGAGAAAGTGCACCCTCANAGTGGATCTTTGTAAATAGTTTTCCACTCTCCTTCCACGCAACTACAAATACCTTACCTCTGAACTCTACCTTATTTATCTCTGCCACATTAGCGTAGTTAAAATGCAAATAGACCGGATGGGTAGTAAGATGTGGAGCAAAATAAAAGTGTGTTAATTATAATTCACTCATCCCTCCCTCTACTTATTCTGGACACAGCGCTGTATTTTCTCTTAGCACTGCATATTACTAACCTTTCGAGTTGTAAGCCAACAGCGCTGTATTTTTTTTAGCACTATGTATTACTACCCTTTCGAGTTGAACGCCAACAGCGCTGTACATTTTGGCATTTTTTTTTAATATCCTTTATTATATTTCAGTCCAGATTCAACTGGCTACTGGTCCCTTGGTTCGGTAATCGACCACAGTAACACATTTTCACTTCTGACAAGTATATTGTATTGTCACACAATATACTAAAGAAGAAAAAATTCAAGGTTGGGGAAGTTTGAATTACTACGGACACTCCACTCCCTATTTCCCTCCTACTACAAAACTACCTTAGTGAGAGAGCTTTAAAATCTGTCAACAGGTTTCAGTAAGAGCGGAGTAAAAATAAAATCTTGCAGTGAGGAGCTACATAATTCCTAACTCCTTGAGGGGTTGTCCCCTTTTGAGTCCTCTAACGTCGAACACAGGGTTCACTTGGTTTAAAAAAGTAGTGGGGGAAGCTCCTTAAAGATAAAACTAATACACTTGTCAATATAAAATGAATTTGACGTGTGAAAAATTATTTAGAGCACTGCAACAGCCTTAGTAGACGTACACCCTAAATTTCAGACGATTTTGTTTTACAGCTATATATCTAGTCAAAACATCTCTTACTTATTGGTAACGAAATAAAAATTACTGATGAAAGAAAGAAACAACTCTTAACAAATGTGCGCCATTAAAATAATACAACCAGACCAGGCTACTTGATTGCAATATTCATCCCTGAAAAGATTAATTGTGATTAGGTGTTCTGTCTTGTCTGTGTTGTGTCTGTCATTGAACTTATACCGTCAATTCACCTTGTCCTCTGCCTCCTCCTTCAGCTCCCAGTATGTTCTTCTTTCCTTTAAGTCATCCAGTATTTGAATCCACCTTGATTCTAAGCTCCTCTTTCCCTCAACATTTCCTTCTTTGACTTCGTGCAGAAGACATTTGCTCCTAAGGATGTGTCCGATCCACTTTGCTTTACGCCGAAGAATCACATCCAAAATGGTTCTCTTCTAACACATTCGTCTAAAAAGTTATTAATTTGTCACCTTGTCTGTCCACTTGATTTTCTCAGTTCTTCTCCAGCACCACATTTCTAAACTTTCTCCAAGTCCTAAAAGTGCAAATACCTGCTCCATGCAGTGTGATGCTCCAAATGTAGCATTTCATCAGTTTCTTCCTTAGTTCCAAACTAAGCTTGCTGGTCAGCAGTAGAAAGCTTCCTTGGCTATGGCGATTCTTGACCTAATATTTTTAGTGCAGTGGTCGTTCTTTGTCAGCAGACTTCCCAGTTACTTGAACTGCTCTATGTTTTCAAACTCCTGGTTTCCAATTTTGATTTTCACCATATCTTCATTTTCTTAAATCATCATCACTTTTGACTTTTCAATGTCGATCTCTATACTAAATCTTCTCCCTATCTCCACCAGATGGTCCATCGTTTCCTGCAACTATTCTTTATCAGTGGCGGTTGGTGGGCTCAGGAGCTGGGCAATCAGCCTTGAATTATTTTTTCTTGCATTAAATTCTTGGAAGCATAATTTAAGTCAAAACAAACTATAAATCATGAACTAATTTTAAGATGACCATTTTAGTAGTAAAGCCAAAAAATATTAATTTCATAAAAATAAATAAACTTAAATCTATAGATTAATCCTTATTATAGAAAATAATGAAAGTAAGTTGCGTAAGATCAGGTGTTGGTCCACCAGATTTAACAATCTCACTTATAAAATTAAAGTCTTGATTTCACTAATAGTTTACTAACTACACATTCCTAGTTACCCACACACATATTGAAAATATAAATTTATATTAAATTAAAATAAATAATATGATAAATAAAATAAAATATAAAAACTAACACTTTAATAAAACAAATTGTCCCGTACGAGACCAGCCAGTAAACACAACTTACGTATAACTGACACTGTGCATGCTTCAACATTGACAATAATCACTAGGTGGATATTTACAGTTATTCTTTCATGCCACGGTAGTAAGAGGTAATTTAAACTTTGCTTTTATTCTACCTTTACTGATTGTATATGGAGCCTATGAGATGTCCATGTGACTTAGCCTCATTCCCTCCCTTTAAACCCTCATGCCATTTGAAGGCCATAGAAGCACGGTTGAGATTGCCTTTAGTAACCTATCCCACTAATGTGGCTTCGTGCAGAGGACAACCCAACATGCATACTTAAAAAATAAAAAAGCTTAAATAGAGATGCTGCCAAAACATATAATATTTGGGATTTTAAAAATAATTAAGTTATTTTAGTTTATTTAATAGAATAAGAATAATTATTTTGCTGAAAGTAGGCAAGCAGTGCTCAATGCTTACATGGACCAACCGCCACTGTTATTTATTTCTGGCCAGCAATTCTAGGTAATCTGCATATTTTATTGTGTTGATGACGCGTCCTCCTATCCTGAATTTGCTACATATCTCTAGGGCTTCTCTGACCATCCACTCGCCATACAAGTCACTCACTCCTCTTCCTATCTCTAAGCTGTTGGTCTCTCCATCATTCAGCCTCACCTTCACTCGTTGTCCTAGGTACAGGTTTGCAATCAACCTTCTGTCCTTCCAGTTGATGCCGATCTTCTTGAGTTTATCCATCAGTTTCTTCTATTTCATTCTATCGAACGCCTTTTTCCAGTCAATGAAACCAATGTAGGCTTCTTCCTTGACTTCCACTACTCTTTTTGAAATTATTCTCAGCATAATGATGGCATCTCAGATTCCTTTTCTTTTTCTAAATTCAAATTGGTCTTCTGCCATCACACTCTATATTTTCTGTTCCAGTCACCTGTTGAGTATTCTTGCCACGATCTACCCCACATGAGAGATGAGACTGATAGTCCTGTGTTAACTGCATTTCTTGGCTTGCTTCTTCTTCATTAGAGTGACCATGGCTACGTCTAGAATGTCATTGTGCCATTTTCATTTTTTGTAGATCATATTTATAAATTTTGTCAGATCCTTTAATCCATTGTTTCCCAGTTCCTTCAGAAGGTTAGCTGGTATGCCGACATCTCCGGCAGCTTTCCTTCTTCACATATCCTTTATGGCTCTCTCCTCTTCAATATTTAAAATGATGGGTCATTTTAATTCTTCCTCTACCTCTTCTACTACTTCGAACTCTATGTTTCCCGGTCAATCTTCCTCGTCCTACAGTTATTATTTATATCTTTCCCAAATCGTAAGAACCTCTTTATGATCCGTAACCTTCTGGTCTTTGGGGTTTTCTATTCCTATTGTTTGCACACCTTTGCTTTCATTCCCTCCCAATTCCTTTGCTTTCTGGTACAAGAGGGCATACCTTCCTTTTCTTTGCATTTCAATAATATCATCGTATATCTTCTCAATATAGTATTACCTCGTTTTGTCTGTTCCTCTCCTTAACTCATTGTTTAGCCTCATATATTTTTTGTTGTTGACTTTTTCCAATTCCTACTTTCTTCCATTTCCTAAAGCATTTGTGTTGCTACCCAGGGCGTTCATGCAGTCCTCTTCATTTTTCCAACATTGTTATTTGGCAACTTCAAAAAATATTCTTAACACTATTCCATTTCCCTTCCGCACTTATACTCTATTCTGTCATCACACTTAACTTTTGACCTATTAAATTTCTTACAATGTCACTCTTGCTTCTTGATTTTTATAAGTCCCATCTCGATCTTCTCTTGCTAGTTTTCCTGATTTTTTCAGTCTTGTTTTAATGTACGCCACCAGCATGTTGTGGTCCCATTTGATGTCACCACCAGGGGTGGATTTACCACTCTGCCGCCCATAGGCACTAGATAAGTTGCCACCCACTTTCCTACCTTAATTTACCCCCTTATAAATTCCGGTCTCCCCCCTACCAACCATTATGCACTGACACACACATACCATGTACAAATACTATCTGTGGAGTAACAGATAAAAAGTGGTCAGTAGTTACATTATTCGATTATTTATCATAATGAGATTTTAAATATATTAAGAATCTAAGGAAATACTTAAAAATTTAAATAACCACTCTAACACTATCACAATACACAAATTTGCATTAATATACTGTAGATTATACTACTACGAATAAAATATCATAGGGCCCCTACACGATCAGTCAGACTGTTAGTCCTAAGATTGACAGTCTGACTTAAACTATGCATCAGTATTTACAACGAGATCATACACGGTCAGTCTTCGCTTCATTATTGGTTTAATACTTGATTGAGAGAGGGAGTTATTTATTGTGATGTGTGCATGAGTAGATGTAATTGGATCCTACCTGCTGCTGACGATCCGTTGTTTGTGACCCAAGTAGGCCTACCTGGGGTTGCGATGATGATCTGGAAGACTCATACGTCTATTTGATGTTCACTTCAAGCACACACTCCAAGAAAGATGGGTTATTATGATTACTAAAATAAGTTATTAATTGTGAGCCGCGTGGTGACACACGTCTACCTGTTAGAGGAACCCTTTGCGGACTAGAGAAAAAACGCGCGTAACAGAACGAGAAACAAAATGTACCACCCTTACAAAAATAAATTACTGAAAAAGGGCGGTAAACAGAAAAATGTGATAATTATATGAATTAAGAATGAATTAATATAAGAATTATTTAATTAAATAAACAATAATGAAATTTATATAAAATTAATAAAATATAGAGAAATAAAGACTAAACAATTATTTTTATCAGTCTCAGCTCCTGTATGCAATGTGCAACAACATGGATGATGAGAAAAGAGCGTGTGCAGTCCCTGCTTGCTACTGAGACCGAAGGAAATACTAACTAGCGCACGCACATGGTCAGTTTTACTGTAAATCTCTCTCACCAAATTGCAAGACTGATGGACTGATACTGATGTGATCAGAAAATTCAGATCACATCAATATTTTCGTAAGTCCGTCTATCAGTCCTGCCCTTACACAATCAGTCAGACCGTCAGTATTAATTATTACTTTATTAATACTGACATTCTGATCATATAGGAGCCCTATTAGCATGTACACAGTAAGAAAATAGTTCTGCTGTGCGGACTGGTCGATGATGCCAGACAAATACATTTTATCCAAAATGTAACCTTCACTTGAGACGATTTCCAGTGATTAGGGCGATCCTCTGACATGATGATACGCAGATAATTTTTTACTCTTCTCAGCCACGGGAAGGCACGTTCAGCCATGCAGTCGGAAACTAAAGTACATGTGAACATTCGGAGGGCAATGTCAACATTTGGGTAGATCACCTGTACTATCTCTTTCGAATAAACTTACACAACTCAAGAGGACTCAGTTTCTTCTCAAATCTAGTTTTTGTTAGAAGATGACCCGTTAAGTGCTCTAACTCTTCAAGCCTTAAACTAGTGTATCCTCAACGTATTCACAGGCACACGTGTAACACAACAGTAACATTGCTTCTAAGTGCTAGTGAAGAAGTGGTTTTACTTGTATCCAGCCTGTAGTTTGCAATCCTGTCTCCTACACTACTGCCTGTATTGTTCTGCCACGCCACCCTGTTGCTGTTACTAATAAGTAATGTCTACTATCCTTGAGATATTGGTGAGGGGGGAGGCGGAAAGCAGGATAAAGTATGACTCAATCATCACTTCTACTTTTTCCACAATACAATTATGTCAACCTCGTCATTAACGTCAATGCATGAAAGAAAATGGCACATCACAAAAATCACACACCTACTGAAGCCATAAAATTATTTTACCTGGCAGAAATAAATATATATATTGTTACACCGTCTCCGTGTCCTTCTACTTAACGACCAAATTAAATAAAAGGGAGAGGGTGAATCTAACATAAGGGAAAATATTTGCGGTATTAAAATATCACAATAAGACGGTTTATTCATTATAAACATAGATAAAGCAAAGTACAGTGGTCTCATTATATGATTCTGAATAATGCTGAAAATAACAACGTGTAGCGCAGTATATAAACCTCCCATGTTTATATATTTATTAAAGGTAGTCTTTAAGAGACACAAAAAATATGTTGATTTTTAACATCAACAGTGAAGTTAAATACGTTTAACTAAAAATGAAACAGTGCCTGATGGGCTCCTCAAACAGTTACAAGTTTACAAGACGAGAATTACAAAACATAACGCGAGAGTTTGACTACCAGACACAAGTCAAAATCTCACGGGACTATCTAACTCTTAGACAAAGCTAAAGAATGAAATTTAGAATAAATTTAAAGTATAAAAAAAAATAACAAGCATGATTTTACTTCTACAGTCGCGAGAAATGACACACTAATCTACACATTTCAACATATTACATTTAATTTCCTCAAAACAAAATTACCAATGGTGGATCTCAAAACAAAATAATCAACTGGTTACCGCGCCCAAGTGGCCACACAAAAGTTACATTTAAGCGACTGAGATGATAAAGAGAGAAGTTACACATTAAGCCAAAAACAAAATAAAGATTCTAACACAAAAATATTACAAGTCGAATATGAGTAGAGTCTATGATATTTAAACGACATAGTTACGTTCCAATTAATATATAAATGTTTATCCGATCATTGTCCAGGTCCATGACAACGATCCGTCCTCGTTCGTAGATTTTGGATAGTCATTTTTGGTAGACAAATCCAGCCTTTTATATAGTGAGTTTCGTCGCACGGAAAAAGGGGAGGTAATTCTAGCACGTAGTTGATAGCTGTCTTCGGTCACGTAGGCACTTTGTAGGGTTGTTCCATCAGAAAATTAGAACAAGTCGGCGATCATTCGATGTTTGTTTTGTTTGGGGAAGTTCTTCTGACAGCCATCAGAGGGCAGTCGGATAATTGTCTTCAAACGTACTCCATGTCGTCACGCCTCAGTTTCAATCTGACCAGACGGAGAGTGATCACGTGTTGACAGTAGACTTTCGTTAGCTTGGCCCATTCTCCACATTGGCTGCACGGTGTAGGTCAGCTTTGGTGGCGGCTAGTGATAGAAGATTTCATAGGTAAGTTCATGAACAATTCTAAGTGTAATATTACAGAGGATTGTACTGTATGAAATATACTGTGACGTATTATCTTGCCGTATTAGCCTACAGGGACTATAACTAGAAAATTACTATTATAGGGATTCTATTTGTGTCGGAACAATTGAGCGGGTGGTAAGAATTGATAGTTACGTATCAACATTATAATGGGGCGGATCCAATTGTAACTAACTGTAAGTTAATGTTACAATATATAATTTCGACCTGCAAAATCTGTCGCCCCTAAAATTTGTTGCCGTAGATACGCGCCTACTAGTCCTATGCGTAAATCCGCCCCTGGTCAGCACCTGGCAATGTTTTCACATACTTCACTCCATTCTTGAATCGACGCCTGACAAAGATTTAGTCTTGTTGGTACCTGCTGATATCTCCTGGTCTCTTCCATATGTATAGTTTTGTTTTCTGTTTCTTGAACTTGGTGTTTTCCACCACCAGATAATTCCGCTGGCAGAATTCAATGAGCAAATAAGGAAAGAAAATATAAGTTTGGTGGAAAATAAGTATAAATACGCTTTTAAATATCATATTATGCACGAAATACACCTTCACCACACTTATTTTGCATCGCGACATTACTTTAATAAAATTATATTTTGGAATGGTATCCATTTGATTTTAGATCTTAAATAATAATAGTCGGGTAGACCAGGCTTTCTTAAACCGTGACCCATAAATCCATATGAGATCACGTAACTGAATGTGTGTGTGTGTGTGTGTGTGTGGGGCGGGGAGGGGGGGGGTTTGAATAATTTGGGAACAGCTTATGAAGATGCAACGACGAAAAATTAATTCAAAATCATATGTGTAATGAATCCTAGGTATTTCTGGCAGCGCTCGCCTATGTTGAATCACGTGACTTCACTGCAGCTTTGGTTCTGGTCCTGCAGTTTAAAATATTCAGCCAAGATTTAATTTTTTTATGTAAAAATAAGCAAGCACATCCATCTCATTAGTATGCAAATTTGCTTTAGTCTTTAATAAATGGTAAAATTATATATATATACCAAATAATTGTTTTAAAATAAATTCTATTATTTATCTCAGACACTCATCGTTTGGACACAAACCACAAAGATCCGGACAAGTCTGTACTCATCCATGCTGGTACTCACAACCAGAACTTTTAAAGCTGTTATACCACCAAAATACTAAGAGCATTTCCCAAACAGTGCAACAGTTCTCAACTCAGACAGTGGGAACTGGCTCACCAGTGGATCACCCGATCAAGATTACCACCACACCCAATCAAGATTACTACCAGGCCTCAATAGAAGAGAATTTCTTTATTTCTATAAGATTAACCTTTTCAAATAATATATATAATTTATTATTAATACAATTATTATTATCATTATTAGTCCCCTTTTTTAATACGATATATATAAATACTAACCATAGCCAAGCTTTGAGAAATTTATATTAACACCCAAAAACAGTTGGCACAGTGTTTTTCTAACAGTTTTTTTTTTAATTCAAAATGGAGTAATCTGGTGTTTGTGTCAAGTGTATTCCCTCTTCTCTCTTTGTGTTTGATAAATGCAACAATGCCGAAATATTACTCTATTTGTGTTCAAATGTATATGCGACTACTTTTACTATAGAAGACAGAAGAAAGGATAGAAGATAATAACTTTGTGCATTGGATTCTTCCCACATTTTTCTTCTTTCTCAAGTTGTGCTATATTCATTAAATTTACTCTTATTATAAAACTATATAGCCATCGGGCCACCTCATTTTTAAACATTGTTTATTATACGTAAATGTTTGATTTGTATAACTATTTTTGTTGAATTTATGACTCGAGTAGTCCAGTTACTTTGTTCATCATAAAAACTATCTAGTAGTACGTCATTTCTGCCTTTTTATTTCTTGTACACGGCATCAAACAGGTTACAACGTGGCCTACTTTATTCTGTACCATTTAATAATGTTATACTCTGAGTAATTAAATATTAACACATTTAAGTTAGTACGTCCGGTTTATTATACTAAACTTTAACAAGTTATGGGCCCAGTAGTGCTGATCAACGTGTTAGTGAATAAAGTACAATGTCAAAATGATTTGCACGTTGTGAACGGACACTAAAACGCCGGCACGCGAGAGACGCCATTCTTTGATGCAGTCTTTTTTTTCTTTGTGAGTGCTCAGAGAATTTCACAGTAGCGGATTTGTTTTTTGTGAAAAGAGCATGAAAGTTATTTACAAAGATTGATAAAGTAAAAAATTTCCACATTCAGAAATTTGATGGTAATAATTTCCAACTCTGGAAATATCAAATGGAGATAATAAAGCGTGCGGAGAAAATTATGGTTATCATAAATGGCAAGAAACAAAAACCAGCAACAACTGAGGTTGAGGAGGTTAAGACATGGAACGATGGGAACGAAAAAGGAATGTTGATAATTTCAACGGGACTTGAGTATAGTCAATTACAAACAGTCATTGCATGCGAGACAGCGGCTCAGATGTGGAATCGCCTCAAGAACGTTCACGAACAACGTAGCTCTGTAAACAAGGTTAGTCTCAAGCAGCAGTTCTTCAGCTATAGGATGAACCCAAACGATAATATTGCTCAGCATATAAGCACGATCGAGTCAATGGCGCTGTCATTAGCGGACGTTGGTAAGCTGTTTCCGACGTGGACAAAATTGCAAAAACACTCGAGAGTTTGCCAAGTAACTTCAGTGCATTCATAAGTGCGTGGGACTCGTACGCTGAGGCAATGCAGACATTTGAGAACCTAGCCTCTCAACTTCTCAGGGAAGAGAAGCGGCTCATGCAGAACGATGACGTCACTACGGCGTTTGCGGTGCTGAACCTCCAGAAAAATTACAAAAGAATGAAAAGTCAAACTTCCCACAGTAACGAGAAGAGAGAAAATCACGGAAAACTTAGTGATAAGAAAAATATGAAATGTTTTTACTGTGGTCGGGTGGGTCATATAAAAAAACAGTGCCGCAACTGGCTAGCGAAAAATAGTAGTGGAAGTAACCCGGACGAGTCGAAGCATGTTGTTTTAAGTGCTGAATACAAAAATGTTTTCGCTTCTGGATATGAATTTGTGTGGCTGGAGGACAGTGCTGCGTCAAAACATATGACTTATCATAAGGAGTGGTTTTCGGTGCTAAATACAATAGATAATTTGAGTGTCGTACAGATTGAGGATAGTTCTTACGTTAAAGCGGAAGGTATCGGCTCTGTATAAGTGTTAACACTTGGAAATTGACAGTGGGAGCTTCCAACACTAGAAAATACTTTGTATGTTCCAAAACTTGTGAAAACTCTATTTTCAGTATGAGCAGTGACTAGTAAATAATTCAAGGTGATTTTCGATTTAAGAAAAATCGAAGTACAGATTCCAGCACATAATCGATTTGTTGTAAGTGGAATTAAAATAGTTAATCAATGTTACAAGATGATTTTCAAGAATAAAACTGTTGAGTAAGCCAATTCAACAGAGGAGTCATTGAATCTATGGCATGAATGACTACGACATCCAGGCATCAATAACTTCAAGACCTCGGTAAGTCAGGGACTACTACCAGGGTTAAAGGTGAACAACATAGACAAGCTGTTTTGTGAGTCATGCAAATATAGCAAGACACATCAACTGCCGTTTTATGAATATCTTAATCCTCGAGCAAGTAACCCTGGCGAGTTCATACACACAGATACCTGTGGGAAAATGCCGGTTACCTCGATGGGAGGAGCTAATTATTTCTTGCTATTTAAGGACGACTGAATGTCATATTGTTTTATGTATTTTATTAAGTACAAAAGTGATGTTTTTTATACGTTCATACAATTCCAGCAGATTATAGAAACGTAGACTGTAAACAAAATAAAAGTACTTAAAAGTGACAATAGTCGCGAGCTTGTGAACGAAAAATTTACATAGAATTTTAAGAAAACTGGGACTATCTGCGAGAGAACTGCTCCATATTGTGCGGAACAGAATGGGCGTGTCAAGCGGGAAAATCGATCCATTATAGAATGTGCTAGGATAATGCTGATTGACGCAGAACTTTCGGAGAACTGTGGGCTGAGGCAGTAAATCTGAGTGTTTACATTTTAAATCGGTGGCCAAGCAAAGTAAACAATAACGTGACACCATTCGATAATTTTTCTGGAAAAAAGGTACCTTTGAAGCATATGCGTGGATTTTGATCAGACGCTTATGAGCATATAACCAAGAAAGCCCGTACTAAATTTGAAAGAAAGATTAAGAAGGCCATTTTTATTGGCTATAATGGTAATAGTACTAACTACAGATTGTATCATCCAAGTAGTAAAAAAGTCACAGTAGCTCGGGACGTTGAATGTAATGAATAAATTAGTAAAGGTGCTGTAATTAATGATCCAGAATTTTTCATTTATATTTTAACTTCACAGAACGATGAACCAAAAGAGAAAGAAGTCAAGGAAAGTGTTACCACATCTGAGAAGAATGCCAAACAAGGAGGTAGGCCTGTACAAAACAAGAGAGATACAGGGCCAACACTTCGTAAAAGAGCTACACTAAGGCCGCCAAAACGATTTGATGTTTGTCAAGTATCCATTGAAACATCATGTGCAGCAATTTATGAGGAGCCTCAAAAATACCAGGAGGGAGTTACTGACACGTATTCTAAGGAATGGATAGCTGCTATGGAGGAAGAGATGATGTCTTTATTTAATCACGAAACTTGGACCTTGACAAATCTACCTTCAAATCGACTAGCGATAGGCTTCAAGTGGGTATATAAGATAAAAAGAAGACCAGGTTGGAGTATTGAGTGCTTCAAAGCATGGTTGTGTGCAAAAGGATATTCACAAAAGGCAGGTATCGATCATACGGAAACATTTTCACCCGTAATCAGATATGATTCAATCAGAATAGTTCTTGCACTTTCAAAGATTTATGACATGGAAATGGTACAGTTTTACATAAAAACTGCGTTTCTATATGACGAACTGCTAGAAGAATTGTTTATGAAACAGCCAGAAGGCTTCGAGAAGAGTGATCCAAACATGGTCTGCAAGTTGAGGAAGAGTTTGTATGTATTAAAGCAGTCTTCACGTTGTTGGAGTAAGAAATTCCTGCAATTTTTAAAATCATTTGAATTCAAGCCTTTGGAATCAGATCAATGTGTTTTCAGAGCAACGATTGATAAAGTTGAAGTTTGGCTTGCATTATGTGTGGACGATGGAATGCTAATAAGTACTTTCTCGGAAATTTTGGAACTTTTGATAATAGAACTTAAGGCACAGTTCGAAATGAAAGAAGAAGACTGCAATTATTTTGTTGGAATTGAGATGAAAAGGGACAGAAAAAAAAAAGAAAGTGTTTTTAAATCAACAAGGATATCTTGAGAGAGTACTGAACAAGTTTTCTATGCAAGGTTTCAAATCCCAAGCAGTACCAGCTGATCCAAATCTGGTTTTACATAGTAATGATGGGAAATCTAACAAGGTTCTCGATGTACCTTATCGATAGGCAGTTGGAAGCTTGATGTTTCTTGCTATAGTGAAAGGTCCAGATATTGAATTCGCAATTAATCAAGCAATTCAATTATTAAATGAGCCACAAGACATTATTGGACAGCAGTTAAGAAGATAGAGCGATATCTAGCTGGGACTAGGAGCTATAGTATTTGCTACTAAGGAAATCAACCTGAGTTAGATGTATATTCTGATGCTGACTATGCTGGGGATGAAACTACAAGAAAATCTACAACGGGATATATCAGTCTTTTAGTAGGAGCACCAGTCACCTGGTCATCTCATCGACAAGGGTGTGGATGTAGTTCAACTACAGAAGCTGAATATATAGCAGCATCTTCAGCAGCTCAAGAAAGTGTGTGGCTAAGAATGATTCTCGCGGAACTTGATCTGACTTCCAGTGAGCCTACCACACCCTTCGTGGACAACCAAAGTGCAATTAGGTTGGCTAAGAACTTTGAGCATCACAAAATGACCAAACACATAGATGTTAAGTACCATTACATTTGCGAGTGTGTATAAAACAATGTTATAGCTGTCCAATATGTGCGATCTGAGAACCAATTAGCAGATTTTTTAAGTAAGGCTTTCCACAAAATAAATTTGGTATAAATCGTGAATCTGTGACAATTACGGATATCAATGAGCAAAGAGTGGGAGTGTTGAATTTATGACTCAAGTAGTCCAGTTACTTTGCTCATCTTAAGAACTATATAGTGGTACGTCATTTCTGCCTTTTTCATTCTTGTACATGATGTCAGTGAGGTTACAACGTTGCCTACTTTATTCTGTACCATTTTATAATGTTATACTATGCATAGTTAAATATTAACACATTTAAGTTAGTTCGTACGGCTTATTATACTAAACCTTAACAATTTTATATGCCTATACACCCGGGGTCGCGAGTGGAAAAAGTTTAAGAAGCCCTGGGGTAGACTAATATTTTTGAAGTCCAACTGCGCTTTTTATGAGAGGTTTAGTAACTAAAATGTAAGTGGTAGCCAGACACACTGGCTTAGTTGAGAAATGTCTTTGGTGTTCTTACGGACAAGACTGTGGCTCACTTTTATTTATTCAGATTACTTTGAATAACTTAATGTTTTATTGTGTAAGTAATTATTAAAATTCATGTCACACTTTTTTACTAAGAACTTTCTAAGTCAATCTTAAAATCAATTTTTAGAATTCATTTATATTTATACCAAAAATCATGATAAGATACACAATTATTGCTGCATTAGACCGGTTTTTTCTATTTCAACTTACATCAAAGCTTTAATCAACAATTGTTAGACAAAATATTATTTAGTTTTTATTTGGAAAACTTATAATATAAAAATAAATTAACATACATTTTCATGTAAATATATTTTCCTTTAAAATTTCTACAAGATTACATAGTTCAAATCTATTGTTCAAACCTCTAAATTGCTACCTAATTAGAGTTTGTGTCCTTTTTTAACCGACTCTATTCAGGATTAAATTGATCACCAAATTATTTTAGTGTTTTTTTTTACTGGAATGAATAAACTTATTTAGATTAAATTTATAAATCTTAAAAATAAATACAAGGTGTAAAATTATTTTTAAATTCTTTATTTTTAGCATACCCTTCCCGAAGGAAATTGGTAGGCCTATTTCCAGCCCTAAACACTCCCTAAGTAAAATGTAATTCCTGAACAAGATTAATTTACACACTTTTTGTCTTAAGTAAATTATCTGAGAAGAGATTTGATTTGACCTTTTTTGCTAAATCATCTTGAAATGTTGAAATGACTCTACTGATGTTTGGGATTCTTTGATGTAAAGTTAGATAGCATATCATTGACTAATAAGTTGACTATGCATGCAGCAAAAAGTATAGACTTTAAAAAAACAACTAATAGAACGTGGTTAAAACCCCATGAATTCTTCATGATGAAGATAAAGCAAGAATAACTGTCTACTCCAGTTAAATCAGCCCCTGTTCCCGCCGCCCTACGGCAACACCACCTGTGTGTACTCTAAAAGGGTGGCATATATGTTAGCCAAATACATAAACTTCGGGGATTGGCGCTAAAAATAACATAAGTATTGGCGCCGTTGAATTTTTTAAAATCATATAATATTCTAAATAATCATCAAAAACACATACTTTAGTACATAATATTATTGTTGAAGCAATATTATTAAATACAGATTTGAATAATATTGTATTTTTGTAAATTTTACTAAATAAAAAGACAATTACAATAATTTAAACTGTTACAAAAAGATAGCTTTAAAATACTTTTGTTCCTTGATTTCCTTCAAGTTGTATTTTATATATAAATAATAGCGACCACACGTGAATAACAACTACAGCAAACTAAAGAAACGTGATAGAACTTATATGAACTATGCAATGTTTATATATAGCGGTAATGAGTCAGACGTATGACATCACGACTGGCACTGTGGTGAGTTTCCTCGATTCTTCTTTTGTGTGTGCGCAGCATTGCTCGTTTGTTTGTCCCTGCGCGGCACTCTCGGTACTGGGCTTGTTCACGTTGGGATCATTGCGATGAAGGTTATTGCATACGCGCGCAGGCACGGAGATGAGGTTTTCTTTTCGACGCACAGTTATGTAACCAAATCAAACAAGGAGTCGAATTAGAGCCCTGAATAAAGACTTGAGTGACTACATCCTGAGTGCCTTCTGTGTACAACCCCTTCAAACGGCTTGTTGAGATGCACCCCAAGTCTGGATCGTGGACCCCTACTATCGGCACCGGTGTCAACGGGGGCTGACGAGGTGTCTCCCGTAGCGTCAGAAGGGTCCACGGGAGGTGTGGGCACAGCACCGTTGCGTATTCACAACATTCCTGAATGGCACCAATTAAAACTCCTGTAGCTCAGAAAATAATCATTTTTAATGTTTGATTACATCATACACGCAGTAGGAACTAATTGAGAAATTCATGGAGGGGATCCGACCTTATTACCTTTAATTTAAAAAGAAAAATTCAGCTGTTGCAAAAATACAACAGTGCCTGTCACAAAAGGTTAGTTATTGTAATTTATAGCTTGTTATACATACCAACATTTTTTTTATAAATATCATATCTATATAAATATCTATTTTATGTAACTTTATTTAAAATAAACTACATTAGTTTGTGGTGCCTCACTGTTCTGTCGGCCCTTGTATCTTTCCTCCGCACTTGCACAGGCCGCGCCACCCACCCTCTCTACTGCCTGGACCGCTTCACAGTCCATGTTCTCTTAGTGGTCCGGGACGAGTTCCCCACTGTACTCAGCGCCAAAGAGAACTCCTGTCTCTATTGGCTCGCGTGATGGGCACTGTCTCTCACGTTGGCACGCACCAATGGGAAGCCCTGTTTCCCCCATTGGACAAGGCCAGGCAGCAGTGGAGGGTATATAACACGGTGATTTCTGGAGTAGATTCAGTGGCATATCGATGATGTTCTGAAGAGACAGGACCATCAGAGAGCGGAGCGATCCAGATCTACTAGTCTACCCACCCGGGAAGGAGAGATCATCTATAAGAAATTAGACCCAATAAGAACATTAGTACCCCACACACGATCCAACACAGTGCGGGGCTGGTAACACCGACGGGAGTACGGGGTGACGATCCCTCACGGGCTAGGCCGTACTCCATAGCACGTTATCGGGCAGGGGACACCCCATTGCAAAGCCTGGTGCCCAGTGCCTGCACAGCCCATTCCTATCCCCTGCTATTTGATAGGAAACACAAATAATAAAGCGGCCCTTTCTAGGGCCAATAAATCCCGACACAACCCAAATCATGGCAGACACTACATTGCGAAAGGAAATCGAAATGGAAGATTACCTTACGGATGAAGAGTTCACAACTCTGCTGAAAAATCGATTTTCGTAAAAGAAAAACATACCCGACAAGGACTTCAAAATAGTTACAAAAAAAAGACAAATAGCCTTGCCAGAGGAGGACACGACCCCAAAAAAGGCCACAAAGACGGTATCAAGATTACCATTCACTATAGAGACCTCCAACCATTATGAGGGACTACCTATGGACGAAGGAGGACAAGAAAACCATACCGAAGAAGTCACACAACAGAATTCTAGCCAAATTAGTAGACAGAAGAAACCACCACTATTAATAGTAACTGACACAAACAACTACATGGCAGACACTAGAGCCATAAAAGCTATCACTGAGGGATACATGAGGGTAATCCACACCAAAGAAGGGTTAAAATACCACTTTGACAATATAAAAGACTACGACAGTGCAAAAAAGTACCTTCAAACTAATGACCGAAACTACTACACTTTCTCGCTCCGTACAAACGAACAATTAAAAATCTGTATCAAAGGACTACCTTCATCAATGTCGCCAGAACAGGTCAGAGAAGAGCTTGAAGCCCTAAGCTTTAATATCATTGAAGTAAGACAGCTACAAACAAGAAGGGAGGGAGTGGCATCGAACCTGGGAGTATTCATTGCCACTCTCCCCAACTCTGAGACCAGCAAACAAGTATACAAGCTGACAGCTCTGTACTACACAAGGGTTACAATAGAGGCATTTAAACCAAGAAAAGAACCCACGCAATGCTACAAATGTCAAGGGTGGGGTCACATTAGAA